>JBBBDQ010000815.1:4555000-4697500 GCA_037127315.1 Ascarosepion bandense | reverse complement strand
TTGAGGCAACCCATCTAGTGTTGGTGTCACAATAAAAATACCCTTGGTAGCTCTGGCAAATTTTTTAAGTATTCAGCTATTTGACAAGATTATGAATTTCGCTTCAAACTGCGCAAGGGTTCCAAATACACACACGGAATACTGGAGGGGTGTAGTGAGTTATATCTCAGTTAAGGCCGCAAGACAACGACGATAGTTTCTTTTCTTGTCTGTGGAACTCTTTTCCATATATCTGCTTCCTTGAAAGCTTCAATCTCCAAGAGATAAAGTGCAAATTGCCTTGCTTGCAGTGAATATATATATATATATATATATATATATATATATATATAGAAGAATCCAAAGGAATATCCGTTATATAAAGTCGTAGGATAACTCTCTAGGAGTGCTCTAAATATATATGTATATAAATACATATAGACCAAATATATATAAAAATTAAGACAAACACGTGATTCCATAATTAAGTGGAAGTTTCGGCCTATTTCAGGTGAACCATCTTTAGCTTTCGTCTTTATTGCACAAAAGATTTTACACGAATGAAATTCACAGATCCTGAAAAAAACAACAACAGAAATTAAAAGAAAGATCGCTCCCTTAAAATTAAAAATTTAAGAAAAAAATGTATCGTTACATCAGTTAGGCGAATACAAACACACATACATGCATAAACATGTACACATACATACAATCAAGGGCACGCGAAAGAACGACTGTCAACTATATATATATATATATATACAAATGAATAAGGAACAAAGAAAATAATTGCAACGTTGAAATCATTAATTTTAGACAGCGTTCAGTGTAAGAATAGAGCAATGAATATTTATTATTAATTATTACTTTAGAGCATATACAAATTGCAAACTACTACAAAATTGTACATTTTGTTTCGAACATTGAAAGAACAGTGTCTCATCGGGTAGCCCCTGATGATAATAAACGTCTATTACCATTATTGTTAACTGCTTGATGAAACACTGCTGCCTTAACATCGAAACAAGACGTACAACTTAGCTGTCCACGGTTTGCTTATGCTCCACACGTACGTAACAATTAACAATAAACATTCACCATCCTTATACTGAGAACAGTTTCAAATTAACATTGCAATTACACTCTTTGCGCCTATTGATTTGGAAATATATATATATATATATATATTGTCCGCACTTCCACATACGTACATATAGTTACAAATTCTAGTTACTCAAACATTAATGTTAAGGAATTCATCACTTAATAAGAAACGGATAGTGTCAGAACTAATTTTTAAAAATTGCAACGTTAAAAACATTGTATATGTGTGTAGGGTGTTGTGTGTGTTTCTATGCTTGTGCATTTATTTGTGGGTTGTGTTATCGTATGTGCCTGAGTGTTTAACGTGTATGTGTGTCTGTATTTGTGTTTAGACGTTGATTTGTGTGTGCTTCTGAGAGAGAGAGAGAGAGAGAGAGAGAGAGAGAGTGAGAGAGAGAGAGAGAGAGAGAGAGAGATTTGGTTTCACAGGATCCGGGAAGTATTACTTCACTATATGAGAAGAAAATGGGAGAATATATATATATATATAGGCGTGAGAGGAGAACAATGAAACTTAAATGTTTATCTATTGAAAGAGGCTATTTACGTATATGATATTGGTTGTTACAATCAAATGTACTGACTTGTATTGATGCATTCATGTACTAGGTTAAATACGTGGGTCACACCTTTCAAGCGATGGAGTAAAAGGTTGAGACTGGTGTGTCTCATCAAGCACCCAATACATTCCAACTAGCGTTGCAATTTACACTGGAAAATGATAACCTTGGTATCATCCCTTTTCTCAATGTCATGGTACACGGATCATATACAGGGTTTTCCATAATCACTGTACCAGAAAGCGACGCACACTGGTTTATATACCCGGTGGGATGCCTTCTCTTCTAAACAGAGGAAAATCAATTTGATTAAAACCTTGGTTCAACTAGCCTAGGTCATATGTTCGGAAACATAAGTAGATTCAGAAATTGATTGTATGAATAAAGTTTTAAACGAGAATATGCTCTGGATATAGCGGAGTTCAGCATTAGAGAAAAATGCGAAAATTTCGTGAGGCTAGACCGATTGACCCTAAGAAATGTTCTGTCTGTTTGTATTTTCCGTTCAATTTCATTTTTCTCATGTTATTTTAACACCAAACCGCATATTCTTTTCGCAGATTCGAAAGGATGTTTTGTCTACTCATCATATTCTGCAATTTACAATTCAGCTGTTCCGCCAATAAACGCAAGAGAAAGGTGGACAATTTATATACGTGCATTAATGTATCAGGTTCAGTAATGGCTGAACATTTGATTAAAACAACAGTCTGTTCGGTTTTATAGCCCAGACATCTTTCGATTGCTGGGTAATTAATGCTAATAGCGATTCCCACGTGTATATCAGTGTAACTTACTACCTATAGCGTTTAATGTTATATTTTCTACATACGTGTGATATTTTTGTTTATATATATCAGCTTAGGCTTCTACATTTTTTTAGCTGTATCGCATAATTTTTATTTTGTCTGCGATATTTCTCTGGCGTCGGAAGAACGATAAACAGGTGCAGCTGCTTTCATCTTTGGATATGATTAATTTACGGTAAAATTTTGCTTTTGTTCCTCATCCTTCTTTTTGTTATTAAGTTAATTTTATTAAATTTGTTTGAATTGTACACTCTCTCCCCACCGTTCTCTCCCCCTCTCTCTCTCTAAATATATATATATATATATATATATATATATATATATATATAAAATCCAAAAAGAATGAGCAAATAATTAAAATCCCAAAACCTATTAATATTAATTTTATTAATATTAAAATTGATCAAGATGGAGGGCTTGATATAAATATTATTATCTTTTTACAGAGCCAAATATATAAAGTAAGTAAAAAAATTCCAAAATTTAATTTTGTTGAATAACTATTTCAGCTATAAAAATCTTGCTTCATCAGCAACGGTCTTAAAAAAAGAAAATTACTAATTTAAATATGGCACAAAATTTCTATACCGAAAAAATATATCCATACACAGGAAGTTTTAAAAAATGGATATGATTATGAAGAAAAAAATATTATATTAACATTAGTCTGCGCGATATAAGAAAAAGGAAAAGCAGACACAGAGGTTCATAACTCGATATTAGAAAACTTTACAATACGTATGTAAAAAAAGAAAAACTAAAAATTAAACAGCGTCACAGAGATAGAATTGGTAAGGGGAAAAGTAGGTACATAAATTTATTTGTTTAAGCATTAATTTTAATCGATACTCTTTATTTCAGTAGATTTTCCTTTTTTTTATTTAAACAGTATATTTATACATATACATATATTTCTTCCGGCTTCATTATTTATGAATAATTTTGTTAGAAAAATATGTCTTATTCGGCATGACTCGAACCTACGACATTTAAGAATATAGGAGAAGATGTTCTTGTTGTTAGGGGTCAAAGGTGTATAGTGTAACACATACTGATACTCAACTATAACGTATTAACATAGAATCTTACACTGATATAAATATGATTGAACAATTGCTACTTAGAAAACCGCATATTATCATGACTTCATCATCGGAGATGTTTTATTGGCCCATTAGTTTTACAGAGATTTCTCTTTAGTTTTAAGATGATTAAATAGATACCATCTGCCCGTGTACTGAATCCTGCTCCCATATCTGGTCGGGTGCCCCTCCTATCCACCTAGGGGTCCTTGACAAAATCCAACGGAGAATGTGTAATGTGATCGATTCCGACTTGGCAGCTCAGCTACAGTCATTTTCACGCCGGCGCAATATGGCATCCATGTGTCTTTTCTACAAAACTTTCACGGCTTCTGCTCCGATGAACTTAGCTCACTGGTGCTTCCTATATATGAATTTACTCGAGCCAAAAGACGAGCAGCTAGGTCTCACCCTTTTACTGTGAAACCAATAAAATGTAAACGCAAATTCTACTCCAACAGCTTCGTTTCTTACACTTCCCACTTGTAGAATTCGTTTCCGTTTACGTGCTTCTCCGAGAATTACAATTTCCAATAATTTAAATGTAAAATCAATAGTAATCTTCTACCTCACTGAATTTCATCCTCTCCCACATGCTCCTTTCTCCATCCACACCTCTCTTATCAGTATTCTCATCCTTCTCTTACCCACTTCCTGAGACCCCCTATAACCTGTCACTCTTTCTCTTAAATTTCCTCCTGTGTAACCCTCTGCGCATCAGTGGCAGTAGAATCATCATAACTTCTTTAAAAATAAATGTGTATTATCGTTTAATTTAATTGTTCCAAATATTTGCACGCCAGTGCCTCATATCTATTAATATCTTATGTCTCATAGCATAAGGTATTATGTTATGAGACATAACATAGCGTATCTTAACGTATCTCGGAACGATAAGACATAATATCTTATGTCTTATCGTTCCGATCAACTCAATAATGGGACTTATCATGTTGAAATACTGTACGATTGCCGTAAGAATATCGAAAATGGGTGACCACTTGGAAATACTAGATGTTTTAAGCCCGGATGTGCGAGTAGAGTAACGGGCAAGGGCTCAGAATAGGAAAAAAACGAAAACCCGTGTTCCAGTTCAAGTTGGTTTCGTTATATTAACGTTCGCGCAAATAATCTTAGGAAATGTATCGATTTCCTTCGTCTCTCCTCAGCTTTGGGTTAATTATCATAATTTGTATCAGCATCAGTGTTATATCATGCAGTCAAAAATATTATCTGTTTTTTAAATAACCCTCGAAGAGTTGATAAGTCGTAAAAATCAAACGATGTCATCAACAAAATAACGATTTTTCTGAAGTTTGATTTAACAAAATTCTTCTCACCTACTTTAAATAAATGAAACAATCAATACAAAACTAAATTAAAAAAATAAAAAATAAACTCGAAGTAGAACTTTGCAAAATAAAATGAAAAAATTAAATAGGAATGATATATAGGAATATAAATAATATATTATATTTAATGAAATGGTTCGTTCAGAAAATAATATATTCATGAATTAGTCACCCTCGTAACAGCAGCATCTATGTTTTCTATTTAAAGAATTCGACTTTGAATGAATAAGAATTAAATTCATTAAGACGAAATTGTAAGAAGTCTGTTTGCACTATCTTTCGTTTCTTGAGTTCTCTATGTTAAATTTGCGTCTAAGATCATACAGCATATCTAATTTCCTCACAAAACAGTTGCTGATACAATGTGGCATAAGTTTTTAAAAAGCAATGGAAAATATACAAAATGAAAGAAATATCGTTACGATGAATGTATTAGTTATATTATAAATTAAACATCTAGTTACACTGTTAAGTGGAATCATTACATTGAAAGGTTTACGGCCAATTCTAATCATACTCTTTCTTTCCTAGATATCATATGATACAAAAATAACAACGAAATCAATTTGTAGTTTATAGAAAAGCTACTAACAAAAAACGACCTGGTCAATTTCTATTCTAACCATTTTCCCAAATCAAACCTGGTATTATTATAGGCTTCTTTTTACGAGCACTAAGAATCTGCAGCCCACAATATTTATTAAGATAAGAAAAATATATAGAAAATCCATTAAAAAAACTTACAATACCCATATCACTACATTCACAAAAAAGAAAGGCACATAAAATATACAACCATAACAAATGCAACATTATCAACAATAATAAATTAAACAATAACATATACATCATACTACCCTCCAACTCCATACCATCCACTATCCAAAACAAATTATCTCATATAAAAAAGCAGGCAGATTTTAACAACTACCTCGAAAGATATTGTGGACATGGCCGAATCTAAAAAAAAGACTAACAAACCATATTCACGAACAAGCAGGTATACACAAAACAAATTGCAAAAATTGTTCCTCAAAGTAAATCGGGGAAACAAGTAGAAGCCTATATATATATAAATACAAAAGAGACATCAGTAATAATAACTTAAACATATAAGAACTTAAACATTTCTATTAATCTTATAACTTGTGAGCATTTTTTCAGTTACCCAACAATGTTTTGTTTGTAGACATGTTATTAAAAAAAATCATTTCGTCTGTTCGCCTTGAAAAATCCATAAGAGGACAAAACACGTAGGGGAAAAATATATGTTTCCTCTGGTGTACTTTAGTTAATCATACTGTTCTTATTCTCGGTCTATAACTGAGGATACTTTAAAAATAGTTGACATGGAGAACAAAATAAAAAAAATAACATACACCAAATCAGCTAATACAAATAGATACTAATAGCCACCCACTCAAACAGAAACAGAAAAAAACCTTCTCAAAATATGTACTGAAAAAAAATTTCCTAATGCTCATGCAAACTCGTCAAGACGTCACACCATATTTTCTCCTCTTATGCTCACGATTTTCTAAAATTTTCTGTCCATTAATTAGAGAAGAAAGAACGTGTACTTTTCTACAGGGCATATATTACAAGAAACTTTATCTGAAAGCATGAAAAGATTTTATAAAAATTCAATCTCTTACAACAAGTAACATATCCAAAAAGTACAGATTAAACTAAATAAAAAAATTAACAAAACAAATGGTCCAAGATTGGCAGAAAAAGAAAAATACCAAGTTACCAACTAATCATAATTCAATCTATAGAATATACAACTAAAACCATCAGCTTCGGTCAAAAGTTTGCCACCGTACGACAAAAAGAGTAGATTTTATAATCAAATCTGCCACAACAAAAACTAATTTCAGCAAAAGTATATCCAAGGTTTAATCTCACACACACACACACACACACACACACACACACACACACACACACACACACACACAAAAAAAAAAAAACAAAAAAAAAAACAAAAAACAAAAACGAACGATATCTCAATTCCTCGTAGACATTTAAGAGTCCTAATGGAATAAATGACAATCAAAGATATGCACATACCTTCATCGGACAAAGGCGGGAGAATCGTGATCATGGACAAACACATATACCAACCAAAAATAAGAGACCTCATTGATGACGAAAGCATATACGAAAAAGATAAACAAAACAGTATCACAAATGAGACACAAAAATTTATAAGCAATGTCAAACAATTATTAAAAAGACTCCTCCTGGACAAAGCTTATCACACAAGTCATACAGAAAATGCAGGACAATTTACTCTCTGATAAAGAGAAAACTTAATGCAGTAAGAAAATTGTAGTTCTACATCCCAATTTTATGGACTGAGATTGTATGGAATTCTTTAAAAAATATCTATCTTTTTTATAAATGGACCTTTGTCTGTGTGTTTGTAAGTTTGTGTGTGTGTGTGTGTGTATGTGTGTGTGTGTCTGTGTGTGTGTGTGTGTGTGTGTGTGTCTGTGTGTGTGTGTCCGTTACCTATTGACTCCGAAATGGCTGAGCCGATTTTCTTGAAAATTTATACAGGTGTACTATAAGCATCTGCGAGTGTTTTTAGCTAGGTTTTGTGTCGAGGTACCCCAGATAAATATCGAAAATCGATAATCGAAAAAATCGGGTGATAGAAGGAGTGGTCCGATTTTAATCAAATTTGAAACACTCATAGACAAAGATCAGAAACGATATTCAGAAGTTTCAAGGTTGCAGTTCATACAATAGTGCAGAAAATCGATAATATATATATATATATATATATATATAAAGTAAGATGTTTGTGTGTGTCTCTGTTTATCTGCCTGCATGTCTGTATTTTTTCAGCCCTTTTATTTTAGTTTTTGCTTTGGGTTTGGCTCTAAGTAGGTATAATTGTAGTTCTTAGTCTCAGTCATGATACCATTTACTCAGTGGACTTTTTTAGCCTTCAGAATTCAGATTACGACGAAAAAAACTTATTTGATATCGATACTAGGAAATCAAAATTTGACTTACATCCATTCATTTTTCTTTCAGTCTACGGCTTAGCTTTACTTGGAAGCAACTATTGCTTTTTAGTTTTTCGTGCCAGCGTCCAAAGAGTCTGATCTCCAGGACCATGGATTAGTTTTAAAGCTTTCATTACACCCGAGCAACGCCGGGCTATACTGCTAGTGTATACTAAAAGGAAACATATTCAGAAATAGACAGTGTAGGTATTTCTGGGACTCATAATAAGGATGGTAGGCTGGGAACATTATGTATTCACAGGACATATCAAAAACAAAGGAAGAGGGAAAGAGGCAGATGGGTACCTGTCTGGCAAGCTCATGCGAACGGATCAAATAACAGGCTCTTGGGAACAACGATAAATAAGCAGAATATTAACTAAAGTTATAATGATAAGAGGTTGTGGATAAGGGTCACAGAAACTTCAGCCGTATCTCAAAAATAATTTCATCGTAATTTCCACTGCCACAAGGACTGTGCTTCTTCAACTTAAGTCGCAATCGGCACTCGCGTTCAACATGATATAACTTCGCTTTCAGTCAATATATTATTAATATTTTGTCATTTTTTCATCACATTTCGATTTCTGCTTTGGTCTCACTACCAACCAAGTCTGCGGGTAGACCTAAAGCAGGTCGTGGCGTGTTATTATGACTCCATTTCATGTTTTTCTATCTTCCATGTCATCCCTAGCATTACATAGATAAAGTTTTCCTTAGTTTGTGGGCTGTACTTAATAAGACAATTTTTTGTATATCTCTTAAGCTGGGGTTTCCAGGGATTCTTTCAATGTGTTGTTTTGTTCCATTTTTTATCATTCCAAGTGCACCTACTATCACTGGTACAACTCTTGTTTTCAATTTCCACATTTTTTCTATTTCAATTTCCAGGTCTTTATGTTTTGACAGTTTTTCAAATTCCTTGATTGCTATGTTACAATCCGCTGGACAAGCCATATCAATTAATAGACAAGTTTTCTCCTTCTGGTTTTTAACAATAATGTCTGGCCTGTTTGCTTCAATTTTTCTGTCTGTGTAGATGGTGTAATCCCATAGAATGGTTACATCTTCTATTTCTGTAACCGGTGCTGGGTGATGTTCATACCAGTGTTTGTTTACAGCTTTTCCATAATGTTTGCACATTGCCCAATGTAAATATTGTCCAACTCTATCGTGGCGATTTTTATATTCATTTGGGGCAAGCACAGAACAGCCTGAGATTAGGTGGTCTATTGTTTCTTGGTGTTTATCACAAAACCTGCATTTTGGATCCATATTATTATGCATAATATTTGCCTGAAAGTTTCTAGTGAAAGGATTTTGGTCTTGTGCTGCAAGAATAAAGCCTTCAGTTTCAGACTTTAATCTAGATGCACGTAACCATCGATGAGTATTAACTTTGTCAACATTGGATTTATTGGCACGTTCTGGATATTGGCCATGCAGAGGTTTGTCTTGCCAGCGCTGTTTCATCTGTTCAAGAGCTTTATCTTTGGCTTTCATTTTCATATTTTTTGCCGCAATAGTTGGTTCTTTCCTTCTGTTTTGCTTTTCTACAGAATCTACTAACTGTAAATCTTGTTTGTATTTACTGCCTTCTTTTATTATTGAATATTTTTTCTTTCTTTCTTCATGTTGCCTTACTAATTGTATCATCCAATCCTTTGTTGTTTCTATGTATGTTAGTAAGCCAATAGTTGTTGTCTTGTATGACAATTCCAGTTGAATAAGACCTCTTCCACCTTCTTTACGGGGTATGTATAGACGGTCTACATCAGCCTTTGGATGATGCATCTTATGCTTAGAAAGAAACTTTCTTGTTTTAGCATCCATTCGCCTGATGTCGTTTAGAGTCCAGTTTAAGATGTTAAAGCTATATTGGACAACTGGGATTGCAAGGCTATTAATGGCCATAACTCTGTTCTGAGAATGCAATTCAGTTTTTAATATCATTCGTAGCCTTCTATAGTACTCTTTACGCACTATGTCTTTCATTTTTTTATGGTGAATGTTTTCACTCTCATTTACACCTAGGTATTTATAAGCTTCTTCTGGTTTCAATTCTTTTATTGTTACAGCAGGGTCTAAGCTAATTGACGATGTTTCTTGTATTGATCCACGTAAAACTGTAGCTTTAGCACATTTATTCAAATTGAATTTCATTCCAATGTCTTCGCTGAAGCATTTTGCAGTTTGCAGAAGACCTTCCAGCTCATTATCATTCTTAGCATATAACTTTAAGTCATCCATGTAAAATAGATGGCTTATTTTCTTTTGGCCTTTTTTATAACCACATTCTGTCTTATTAAGTTGACTGGTTAGTGCTATTAATGATATGCAGAATAGTAAGGGAGATAAAGAATCACCTTGAGATATACCTCTTTTGATGTTTATTTCATCAGACTTATAGGTTCCATTTATATGATTGAGGTAAAGGGTTGTTTTCCATATAGACATGCACTGTTTGATGAAATTGATGATGACGGGCGATATCTTGTATATATTTAAAATCTTTAAAATCCAGGAATGTGGCACACTATCGAATGCCTTGCGATAATCGATCCAGGCAGTACTAAGATTTTTCTTTGTACTGTAGCAGTCTTCCATGATCATTTTGTTAATTAGCAATTGGTCTTTACATCCATAACAGCCACGTTTGCACCCTTTTTGTTCAAGCGGTATCATGTCATTTCTTTCTAAGAATAAATATGTCTGTTTTGTTAAAATAGATGTTAATAGTTTATATGTTGTCGGAAGACATGTAATTGGTCTGTAGTTTTTCGGGTTGTTTGTGTCACCATTCTTGGGTAGAAGAAATGTAATTCCTTTGGTCATCCATGCAGGAATTTTAGTGGGATCGTCAACCATTTCTTGAAGTTCTTTGGCTAGTTTTTTATGTGCTGTATTTAAATAATATAGCCAAAAGTTAGGAATTTTATCTATACCTGGGATTTCCAATTGTGTGCTTTTTTTAGTGCAAATTTAACATCCTCTTCTGTAATTCCAGCCCATATCTGTTCTGGTTTATTTTTCATTCGTTCTATCTCTTGTGTAATCCAATCTACTTCCTTGCTATGTTCTTTAGGGCAAGCCCATATCTTTTCCCAGAACTGTGTGACTTCTTCCATTCTAGGGTGGGGACTGTCACTTCAATTCTTTTTTTACCTATTTCCCTGTAAAATCTCTTTGTATCGGTTTGAAAAATATTGTTTTGTCTGTAAAATCTTGCTCTTTTCTCAAAGCGCCTTATTCTTTGAGCCTTCAGTTGTATTTTTTGCTTTATTTTTTCTTTAGCTGATAAGACTTCATTTTCATTTCTAATGTTGTATTTTCTTTCGGCTCTTCTGCTTTTCCTAGTTCTTACATTTATTCCCCTACACAGTTCATCCAGTACTGATAGTTCACTTCTAAGTTGTTCGATTTATTTTTCTATTTTTCTTTTCCAAGGTGGATATGGGAACACTAAGTACCAAGTCTCCTGGAAGATCTTAGACTGATAATGGTGTGTTCTTCTGCCTATATTTCATGATTGTTTTTCTAACAACGATAAAATGATCAGAGTTACTTGGTCAAAACTCATAGTTCGGGGAATATTCTTACCAATCAATTTTCGAACTTCTCTATGTCATGGTGCTCTTCTACGAGGAATGGAATCTTCCTCTTGTCATATGTAATTACCTGAGTGACCTCCGAAGAGCAGTTAGCGAAAGCCGCTAACGAGAGCAATCAATTACTCAGGCAATAATCAGCGTAATATTACCTTCGGAATTTACTTATTGCTGTATTACTTATTATTAAAACTTCTTTGAATATCTTGTTTCTTGTTATACTAATATACTGTTTTGAACCTACTTCCTGTGTTTTGTGTCTTACTTCCGGCGCAAACCGGTCACTATAACTTTGCGGCGAATTTTCGCCACAACTCCACAACAAATCGACGACGCAGATCCACAAAACTCTAAAATCAGAAATTTCAGGGATTTTTTTAAAATGTGTTGTTGAGTCTCTTTTATTATAATTCTAAATGTACCTACGATGACCTGTATTTTTTTTTCAATTTCCATCGTTTTTATAGTTCGGCGCTCATTATTATTAATATTATTATCATTAACAGGAATAGTATTAGCATTATTCGTATCAGCAATAGTAGTAGTAGTAGCATTTATCATAATTTTATTTGTATCTTTATCCACTCCCTGATATATCGAATAAACGAAAATTTTTTTCGGCATGATTTTCCGTACAATAATCAGCGAATACCATGTTTTTTTTTTCAGATTGACAATTTTGAAGTGAAGATTTGCAATGTTGCGACTCGGATGTTAACTGTTTGGTAGTCCACAAGAGCGTGATTCATGGCTATAATAACTGATTAAAAAAACACATGATAAAATTTGAAGCCTGAATGTAATTGAAATTCTGTTTTGTAGAAATTGTTTCATAAATAGCCATTGATGCATTAATTCAAATAAGAAAATATCAAAACAGAGATCTTATACATACATACAAATATATATGTTTGTTTATATATATATATATATATGTATATAAACAAATATACACATATATTTAAAAACAAAATCTATGTGTATATGTGTGCGTATATATATATATATATATATATATATATATATAAACAAAAAGAGGCGGACATTTACAAATAGTTTGTTCAGAAAATAATGACATATTTGCGAATCAAATTTTGTTCCTGAATTAATGTGTTTGAACACGGTTTAAATCAGTCGAAATAAGGGTCCTAAAAATGAATACATTTCTACCAACGAGTTACAAGGCTATCTTTATACCTTTACGATAAAATTCTATAGGCTGAACGGCAAGTAATCTTAGAATGTACTTTTACTGCAACGGTATGTTTATACATATTATTATCTTACATTTAATGCGGTCATGTCGGTTCGCAATAATCAGCCTTATGTATAATAAGAATTGACTCTGTCTCCATATGTTCGTTAATTTTGGCAAATGTTTCACGTTGTTCTTAAGAGTTTACATTTCAGCAACAGTTCTCCTGGGCAGCCGATGCCAATTTACTTTATACCTATCTCAAACGTTAATTGATCATTTCTGTTTTATCCTCTATCAATACGTTTGTTGGGCAACAGCTACTTCTCTGTTTAGAGAAATCCTAATATCTTGAATGCGTCTTAGGTTCATATCTGCATTATTATTGGTAATATTATGACATATTTATTTTATATCACACACACATACAAACACACAAGCATAATCACACACACACACACACACACACACAAATATATATATATATATATATATATATATATATATATATAAAGAGATGGAGAAAGAAAGTGTATTAAAATACTTTTGGAGGCAAGATAATTTCAGAAAGTATTTTTGATACACATTCACTCTTATTTATAATATATATATATATATATATATATATATATATATATATATATATATAAATTATATCATGAATATGTTATCATATCACTACAAAAGTAGTTATTTGAGTGCGTGTTTGTGTTTGTGTCATAAAACTTTTTGCAGAATAGCTGCTTTTGTAGTGATATTATGACATATTCATTTCATAAACTCTGAATAAATATTATTAGCTCTACTTTGTATTGAGCAGTTTGTTAAGAATAGTTTTTCTTTGGATACGAAATATTATTCTATCCATAAGTTACCTATAATTGTATAGAGAGAGAGAGAGAGAGAGAGAAAGAGAAAGAAAGTGCAAAAGATTTCAGCAGCAAGGAGTATTTTATACATAAGATTCATAAATTATAACTTAGGTAGAAAAATTACAGAATTTACCGATATTATTGAAGAGAACATATTCTTTAGAACAATATATATATATATATATATATATATATATATATATATATTGTCTTCCGCAGACAGTCTTGTTTCGCAGAATCACATATAATTGGTATAGCTAGACATTCGATTGTTTCCAGCTGGAATTGAAACCTGACATATCTAACATCAGTAGTAGATTCTACCTTTAAGCTATCGATGCTCGACAGAGAAAGGCAGATTTTTTCTGTTATATACACAATGTAAACAAACACCATTGGCCAAGAGTTTTCAATTCATTGCTGAAGAACGATCCTTAGATAGCAGTGAGTAGCTTACACGAAAGAAGAACAATAGCTCATATAAGCATATATCTGCTGATCCATCGTTTTTGAGTTATCAAATTTAAAGTAATTTAACCTGAGTGGCGCTGTGCTTCCATGCTAATGTAGACTAGGCTACATTTATCATTCTTATATATTAGTGGATAGTCTCTTTAACGTTTAACTTGGATAGTAGTGAGTTAACTGATAAGTGTTGTGGTTAACAATTGCCCCATATTTATATCATGAGCAGGCAGATATGATTCTTACATACTCCTAGGCAAAAAAAAAAAAATGGGCACGAAGCCCTATGGCTGTACTCAGATTGCGTTTCCAGTCGGAAATCTGCCGAGTAAATGAAGATTTGTTGTTGTTTATCGTAGCGTTGCCGAGACAGGACCCGTGGCATCACAAACTACGGGTCGAAGAAGGCTTGACCATGAAGAACACATTCTACAGGCTGTCGAAGGCGGTTCAGGAATCAACATACATTAATTAGCTCTAGTATATCATACTTTGAGGATACTTCAAGAGCAGTTCATGTATACGTATCCGTTTTTTAATGGTTTCACCCCAAGCCACGCAGTACTACCACTGATGCACAGAGGGCTACATAAGAGAGTAAACGTTTAATCAGGAGGAGAGCGAAACGAAAGACGAACCATATACATTTACAGGGGGTGTCAGAAAAATGGTAAGAGAGAGATGGGAATACAGGTGTGATAACAGTTGCAAAGGTTGCCTGAGAAATAAAAAGAACAAGGTACACGGGATGATATAGAAAATACGAGGGAAGGACTGGAGTCAAATGGATAAGAGATGGGAATTTAAATTGCATTTAAATTCCTGGATGTTGTAGCTGTCAAGTATTTGCAACGTTTACATGGTCTTCAACTTCTGAACATTCACCATGAGAGAACCTTTACCGATGGATTATGGCACAGACAAACCAATCCGTTGTTTGTCTCTTTTTATTTTTAATCATATCACCCCAAGCAAGGCATTCCACTGCCACTATAGCGCAGGGGGTTACATAGATCGATTGGGTATAGGAAATATCACATGAGGGTGATAGACGAGTAAGGAGGTACATAGGAAGAGTGTTTGAGAGAATGGGTGCGAGTTAGTGTGTTAGGAGGTGTCTATTGACCTTACATTTATACTCCTGGAGGTTGTAGCCGTCGGGGAAGCAAGTATGTGGAAGGGAATTCTACAGGCTGGAAGTGCGAGAAAAGAAGCTGTTGGAGTAGAAATTGCGTTTGCATTTCATCGGTTTCACTGTAAAAGGGTGGGACATACTTGCTAATCTAGTATCTCGTGCAAATTCATGCCTAGGGGGCACCAGTGATTTAAGTTCATCAGAGCAGAAGCCGTGAAATTATTTATAGAAGAGGCACAGGGAATCCATGTCACGCCGGTGAGAGTGTGACTGCAGGCGGTCAGCCAAGTCGGTATCGATCAAATTACAGATTCTCTCCTGTAATTTGTCAAGAACCCCGAGAAGAATAGCAGGGACACCCGAACAGATGTGCTAGCAGTATTCAATACACAGCAATAGGGTAGATTTATATATGTGCAGGATATATTAAGACGGAAAGAACTTCCGGGCCCTGCACAGAGAGCAGACTTTCATAGCAGCGGATTTAGCAATGGATTCGATGTAGTCATTCCACTTGAGGTCCGCTGAGAGTGTCAGGCCAAGCAGGCGTAGTGTTTTACTCGCTGGGAGGCAAGCCTGTTCCATCCTAATGGGAGGGAGGTGCGGTTGTCTATGGTGGTTAATTGATAGCAGCTTCGTTTTTGAAGAATTGAATTTTACGAGCCATTTCTTACCCCAATCCACCACGGATTGGAGGTCCTTTTCAAGCGCGGCAGCAAGGTTCACCTTGTCGCCAACATCAGATTTTTGATCGAGGCGAGAGTAAATTTACGGATAATGTATCATCTGGAAGAGATAAAATAAATTTACACAACCAATGTCTCTGGATAGATCGGAATCCCTATGGTAAAATATAGGCTAGAGATTAGCATCAGTTTGCGTTTAATGTGCGGGATGGAATTGTAAGTGAGTGTATGGTAATTCCATATATTTTCCACGCACGTCTTATTGGAGACGTCTACAGTTATTCTATTCCGAACAAACTTCCAGAAATGCACTAGATGTACCCCTGTTAATACGAAAACGCATGTGGTTCATTCATGATGTGGCTCGAGCGGATTTTATCTATATTATTCGTGATTTGCTGGCTGACATCTACTATGTAAAATTTATTTGTTTACTTATCTGTACAAATTATTTATATAGCAGATATTAATATGTGTGTATATATGTGTGTATATATGTGCATGTATATATCTGTTATATATATATATATATATATATATATATATGTGTGTGTGTGTGTGTGTGTGTGTGTGTGTGTGTGTGTGTGTGTGTGTGTGATGCTCTGACGATTGTATTCAGACATGTAACATGAACTGGCAGGACGGTGTTTTGTGTCTGTGTGTCTGGGTAGGTGTATATGTATATATGGCTGTGTGTATATGCGTGTGTGTGTTTGTATATGTGTATGTATATATCTGGGCTTGAATATATATGTGAGTGTATATGTGTGTATAGGTGTATATATGTGTGCATATGTGTGCATGTATGCATATGTGTGTGTGTGTTACAGTCTATGCTAAAATGAACTGACTGAAATAAGCAGGCACACACATACACACACACTCACACATACACACACACACTCACACACACACAAACATATATATATATATATATATATATATATATATATGTGCAAGATGCTATGGATACAATGTCGTCTAAATTACGCAGAAATGAACCGTGCCCCACAGAAAGTAATGAAGGTAGGGTTGCAGTCTGGAGAGTTATGTGAACATATGTAAGGTGGATGTGGTTGCAGAAATTGTTTTTGAGTCTAAGGCCTTCACCATCAAATTCGAGAATTTATTTTCTTATCGGACCCTTCTGGGTGAAGTTTCCCCAGTTACCATGCCTATGTAATTACAACTAATTTCATCCATCTCTTTCTGAATTTTCTGCACTGTTGTCAGATTGACACCCAGACACTCAAATATGTCGTATACAAATATTCGATAGAGTGATCTGTATTATATTGCTATTTTCTCACAGACGATACCTAACCGACCCCATTATTATCAGCTTATATTAGAAAGTGTATTTATTTATAACCCTTTATAACGTAATATCTTGACAAAAAATAGTTACTTATTTTCCATATATAAATGTAAAAAAATATCTATATATCGGTAAGTTCAATTTCAATTACTACGATTGAACTGAAGAATATTTTATGACATTAGTAAAGTATTATATATGTACTATTCGAATTTTTCTATATAAAAATTTTAGAGCATTAATCAAAAACGCTCTAATCGAATGCTCATTAATTGATAGATTCCTGTATATGTATTGATATAAACATAGAAATTGACGATGTGTATATTTGAACATAAATAATTAGTAAATTAGCATTATATTTATAACTGTATAGGGAAAAGTATAAAGAATTAAAAAGAGTGTATTTTTGAAAGGCCATAGTGAAAATTATGAATAGTATTAATAAGCTTTTTCCCTATTCAAGTTGCAATTTAATTTTTTTGAAATTTATTCATCGTCTTTAAGACATAAAGAAAATTACTAATCTTTTTTTGATTGATTTTATTCGATAATTAAAAAAAAAAATTGAATGTTTTACTAAAAACCGGAAATAAAAAAAAGAAAAAAAAAAGCAGACAATCGTTTATATTCCTCTTTCATTTTTGTTAAAAATGCATACGGAGTTTTTCACGGATTATCAAAGAGACTTTTCAGAGAATCTAAAAGATTTTTATTTATTTAACCATTTTTTCACCTCCGAATTTGATTTTTTTTTGTTTTGTTTTTTTCAAGCTAACTTGTGAACGAAATCCTGAGTTTCGGTTGCGCGAAATTTTGACAAGACATGATTGATGGCCTGACTTGATAAGTTACAGCGTTTCCTTATTTCTGTCCCAGTAAGTGATTCGCCATTTCACGCTTTCAGTTTCTCAGGACCACATTGAAATCCCAAGTACATGCATTCTCTGAATTCAACCCGATATTTTAATGTTTCTTCATTTGGTTGTTTTAAAAAAGGTTTATTAAGAGTGGCAATCATAGCTGAAGTTAAAAAAAAAAAAAGAAAAAATGACAAGCATTTATTTTGAATATTTTTATTTCTCTGCAAACCATTACTACGATTCATCAGCGGAATTGAAATAAACATGTCTTCTTGAATTATTTTAACGAAAATGTTTCATGTCCATTTTTATGGGTGGATGCAAAACTAAAATCATGAATAATCTGAAAAGACAAGAACATCCGGCTTTAAATAAAGAAAAAAATCCGACTGTTCCATGCACCGACCATTTCAGCGTTTTTTTTTTTTTGTGCTGCTGCTGCAAATCTTTAAATTAAAAACAGAATTACAAGTATTTTGAAACAAGCTTCAATCGATTAATCTGAGGAATACCATACGGAGATCGCATCAAAAATGGTGCAGAGCAAAAAAGCAACTAGCATAAAAACAAACCAATTAGATAGATGACCACATAACAGTCGTCAGAAGGAGAAATTTTAAACGGTATGGACTTTTTCTTCTTCTTCCTATCATTCTTCTTCTATGGGCAGTATCCCTTCAGGACGTAGGAGATCATGACCTTCCACATCTGCCTATTCCCAGTGCCTCTTAACAAGCTTTCGCTCGTTACCCACCCAAACCCCGCTCGGCCATCAATTTGCTCAAGCCCATCAAGTATGTCACTCATTGCTTTACCCTGTCTCTCTTTCCCTCTATCTGTTCTGTGAGTATCAGATTCTCCAAGCCTTCTTTCCTTATTATATGTGCCAGGAACTTCAGCTGTCTTTTTCTAATGTTAAGTATTAGTCTCCTGTTTATTACCATCTTCTCCAAAACCTCATTGTTGCTCACATGTTCGGTCCATCTACCCTCAGCATCCTTTTGTAAAATCACATTTCGGTTGCTCCAAAACTATCTTTCATCATTGAGAAGATTGTCCAGCATTCTCTCTCTTAAAGAACATAGAAATCCAGTACTCTCTTCTTTGTTTCCTGTCTCTCAATCCGACACTCGACTTCGGGAATTCATAAAAGCCGAAGACAATTCTACTCTCAGAGTATAAGCTAACATCTTTGGCAAAAATGCAGACAGATTATATAGTCTACAACGACACTGTGCCCTGTGTCACTGTGTTGATTGGCAAATACCTCACAGAGACTCGGATATTGTTACGCATCAAAGACATAGGAAGAGAGATGTTTAAATGCCCACTTGAGCAGCAACTTTATAAACACACATCAAAATGATGATGATGAACGCCATTTTCATGATTTTGATGATGATGCAAATATATCATGGCTTATGCTTTTGTGGGATTTCAGATCAAAGATAGCATAATATTTATACATACATAGACTTAGTGGATAATGAATAGCGCCTCGGATTGAGGAATTGAAGTGGAATTCCAGGTAAGTTGATGACATTCCCTTAGGTGTTAATGCCTTTGGAAAAAAAGTATGAAGCCATTACTTTCCCCAAATTTGTGAGTGAATATCAGAACAGATTAGGCCATATAGCCTTGGTTGGCAACTTGTCTTGCAGAAATGAAAGTTCTGAATTAAAATTGGACATGCAGCTGTTGCTACAGAAGAGACACTACTGCTGTTACTACTGAAGTAGATATGATAGCACTACTATCTTAAGGGAGTTATGGGACTAATGATCTTGATGACGCAAAGATGTATGAAACAAATTAGAGTTGATGTGTTACGATGGTATTTTTTTTTAATCGTGTCACCCCAAGCAAGGCATTCCACTGCCACTATAGCGCAGGGGGTTACATAGAGGGATTGTGTATAGGAAATGTCAGAAGGAGGGTGATAGACGACTTAGGATGTACATAGAGAGAGTTGGAGAGAGTGGGTGTAAGTTAGTATGTTAGGAGGTGTCTATTAACCTTACATTTAAACTCCTGGAGGTTGTAGTTGTCGGGGAAGCAAGCATGCGATAGGGAATTCCACAGGCGGGACGTGCGAGGAAAGAAGCTGTTGGAGTAGAAATTGCGGTTACATTTCATCGGTTTTATTATATTAGACTTCATTACAAGAACTGGAAAAGATAACGTGGACAATAAGGAATCCCCTAGAAGTTTTGAAAATTTATTGTCAGTCACAAAATGGTATCAAAAGTGGTCCGTTTATGACACGACCTCATTATCTCGACCTCATTCAAGATTCAACCGCTATCTGCAGTCAATTTTTAACGAATACCATAATTTTCTTCATTGTTGCACGCGTTTCTGTATTCAGAGTTGGTCTTGTTCAAGACTCAGAGTCAAATAACCCTAACATGCAATGCATGTCTTTCCCAACATGTGAATACAGCTTACTCGGCCACATTATCCTCTCATTCTAGATTGTCGGTATATATTTACTATTAATTTTCTGCTTATCATCTTTTTATCTGTAAGACAAAGAAATTCATCGCAACTTGTTACAGACTGAGCATTTCAAAACGTTTACTTAATAACGGTGAAAACCTTTTAGCAAAAAAATAAAAAGCGACATAAATAAAGCGTTAATTTTCCAAACATCACAAATAATGTAAGTGGTGATTTTCTAAGCGGAGCTTAGATAGGTCTCAACCGGAAATATGTGGCACTCAGTGAGTGTCGAACTGACTACTTAGTTGTAATTGGTTCTAGTGAGACAAGTTCGTTAAACATTACTCTATATAGATTTACCTAACTTATAATATATATGACGGAAAAATAAAATGTTGAAAGTAAATAGAAAAATGTTTTAATCATATTGTGATTTGTTGTCCAGGCCAAACATTTTTCAGTACCTAACAATTTTATAAACTTTAAATCCCAATTATTTCTTTTAAAGTAACGCAATTTAACGCATTCTAAAGTTTACAAATAACTTCATTGAATTACCCATTTTTATAATAATTTCACACCAAGCAAACCAGGACTGGCACTAATACGTAGGTAGGTTACAGTGAGAAACAGTGGGTTACAGTAAAAAAACAAAAAAACAAGGTACAGTGAACTCGAAGAAAATATAAGAGATGGATGGGAATCAATGAGATAAAAAATGGCATTTCCAGTTTTAAAGATTGTAACTACCAAGGAAGACAGCAAACAGAAAGGAGTTCCACAAACGGGAACTGCGAAGACAGCAAACAGTAAGGAGTTCCACAAACGGGAAGTGCGAAGACAGCAAACAGTAAGGAGTTCCACAAACGGGAAGTGCGAAGACAGCAAACAGTAAGGAGTTCCACAAACGGGAAGTGCGAAGACAGCAAACAGTAAGGAGTTCCACAAACGGGAAGTGCGAAGACAGCAAACAGTAAGGAGTTCCACAAACGGGAAGTGCGAAGACAGCAAACAGTAAGGAGTTCCACAAACGGGAAGTGCGAAGACAGCAAACAGTAAGGAGTTCCACAAACGGGAAGTGCGAAGACAGCAAACAGTAAGGAGTTCCACAAAAGGGAAGTGCGAGAAAAGAAACTATTACAGTAGATGAGTGATTACATTTGACTATGTCGACGGTCAAAAGGTAGAACCATGGTTGTTAATCGTGTAGCACGAGTAAATACATGTGTTCGAGGAACACGGGAAAAAAGCTTGTTAGAGCAGCTGCCTTGAAAATACTTGTAGAAAAGACAGAGGGAAGCCACATCACGTCTGTGAGAAAGTGACTCAATGTGAGCTGCTAAATCAGGACATCCGCGACAGTTAATATCATTATCTTGCGAATAATGTTATGTAATATCATTATTGAGCAATAATTTTCAAACATCCGTTCAGCAGGATTCCTTTATATGACGTGAGAATTGAACAGTTTCCGGACAGTAGATTAAATCACATCTCAACACCGTTGGTATTTTGCACGAAAATACTCGCTGAAGATATCAACATGATTATTTACGTAGATTACATCAACATCTATTGAATTCATCAGACAGATCTAGATATGTGTTTAATTTCGTATATAATACAAAACGAAAGATGAAAAACAATGCTACATGCAACATTCAGGCATATATACAAGCAATGACACGCGTACGCGCATAGAGAAAAATACACACACGCATATATATGTCTCTCTCTCTCTCTCTCTCTATATATATATATATATATATATACAAATACGCACACACACAAATACACACACATATATATATTTAGTGTATCGAGGCAGCAGATAATTTTCTAAACATATACTGTTAAATGTAAGAGACAATGAATGTCTATTATGTTTAACCATGAGCCGTTCTAACTTTGCTAAGCAACGATAACAGTTACCAAAAATGGCAAATGCATTTCGTAAATTTGTAATGCGGTTCTATGACGTCACACCGCGTGAGGGCTCGAAATGTTAACAGAACCATATATTTAAATGCAATGTAATGTGTTATGACCATATTTAAACGTGATTTTATTAAGTGTGGATTGTTTGAATTTTATGTAGGTTTCCTCCAATATCTGAAGGTTCTTTTTACTGTGTGTATGAGTGAGGATTATTGTATCGTTGACTAAAATCTGTCTGATATTAACTACATGGTTTTGTTTTTCTAAGAAATGTTGTTTAATTGTAATCTGATCTATATATACCGTCATTAAAAATTACAGCATGAAGGCTTTTAGGATAGTCCCCTGCAAATTTCTTGCATGTTTCTTGGCTAATATTTTTCCATTCTTTATGAAAAATTTCTATAGTTCCTGCAGGTTTTCTGGGTTCCGTCTTTGAATGCTCAGTTTCAGATCTCTTCATAAATGTTCAGTTGGATTGAGATCTTGAGAGTGAATTAGCCATTCTAGAATGTCAATTCTATATGAAACTAACCATGCTTTTGTTAACTTTGCAGTATGTCTAAAAGCATTGTCTTCATCGAAGGCCCAATATAGTTTCAAGTCCAGGGAATGTGCTCTCTGAAGTAGATTTCTCTCTAAAATATCCCCATAATAAGATTTATTCATTACCTATTCTATTATTTCAGTGTTCCCTACACCTTGGGCACTAAAGCAAGCCCAATTCATTATTGATCTGCCTCTAACTTTTACTGTTAGAATAGCATTCTTCGTTGAATATTTAGTATCCTTCTTTGCCACAGGATTTCTGCTAAAATGTGCAGTTATTTTTTTCGTTTGACCAAAGTACGTTTTCCCAAAATGCTACAGATTTCATACAATGTTTCTTTGCAAAATGCTAAATAGGAAGAAAACGTTTGCGTTTAAGAAGTGTTTGTTTTTTTTTGGAATTCTCGAAAAGGTGTCATATCAAAGAAAGTAAACGACTAATTATATTTTTTACTCACTTTTACTCCACTTACTTCTAATCTTCCCGAGGTTTTTAAAGCGTAAGTCGTTGCTCGTTGCTGACATTTTTCGGCAATAATCTTGCCGTACGTTCCGTTAACTTTCTAGAATGACCAGACAATTTGAAATGATTTATTTGAACATTATTTTTGATCGATGCTCTTATTTAAGTAGATATTCTGTTTTTATAAACAAACAGTATTATATATACATTTCTCCCGGCCTAATTATTTACGATAAATTTTTATTACAAAAGTGTGTGTCATTCGTGCCAGATGACATGATAGCTTCCCCTATATGGATAGGAGTCGCAGGTTTGAATCCTACCGAATGACACATGTTCGTAATAAAGAATTATCGTAAATAATCAGGCCGGTAGAAATAAATATATTATACTGTTTGTTCATAAAAACAGAATATCTACTTAAATATAAGTATTGATAAAAAATAATGTTCAAAGAAATCATTATATATATATATATATATATATATATATATATATATATATATATATATATATATATATATATATAAGATCATGTGTAATTTAGTAAAATAACTAATTTTATATTCTTACAGTTAAAAAATTTCAGTAATGCAAAATAATTATTAAATTTCATGGATTTATTTAGTCGTTCTGATGTTTTTGATCAGCTATTATTTTCGAATGTTATATAATTATTCTTATGATTTCATCAAAATAAGTTATTGAACTTTTCAGAAGTTGTATATAATTGAACTTTTTAATTTGGAATTATATAGTTTACTTTTATATCCTTTTTTCCTTGATAAAATGTGCTTTGAAGCTTTAAAATAAAAAATTATTTCATATTTAGAATTTTTCTTATCATTGTTCTGATTTTTATGCTCGCTTCTGTATATATGTATTCCACGTTGAATGTGATGAGAGAAAACCAGGTCTTTTTTTTTTTCGTCCATCATACAATAAGATGCAGGTCCATCCAAATTGAGTTTTTCGCTTGGATAAACCACAAACATGCATTCTTTATTCACATCATGCTTTTTTCGCCCAATACAATCGGTGTTAATGATAAATATAAGGCTTTTTATGCTGATTTCCTTAGCTTTGTGTATCTTACGTTAGTCATTTTTACTCATCGCTGTCCATCTTCTGGAACATTTGAAATATCACTGAGCGTTTTAGCCTCATAGATGATTGTATCTTGTTCTTTTTTGCTTCGTTTTTGTTTTTAATCAAGTTTTGCGACGGAACAAAAAGCCAATCCTAAACAGGAAAGAACGGACAAAGCTGTACTTCTGGTCAGTCGACTAGTTTTGTTGATTTAGTTTCGCGGTTATCAATATCTATGGGATTTTTAATATCTCAATATTTCGTAAGCAATTTTATGCTTTCTTTTACAGATATTTGTATATAATTTCATACTTTCAGAGTATTTTTTTACATATATTGTAGATGATAAAAATGTATTCTTGGTAATTCTGCATCAAAAATGCATTTTAAATTTTGTTAAATATTTCTGTTAAAATAGCAGTGTAATAATCAATTTCGCAATACTTAGGCAATTTATCCATCGCACTCTCTCATTCTTTTCTCTCTCTCTCTTTTGATATATATATATATATATATATATATATATATATATATATAGTGGTAGAATCTAATGGATATACACTATCGGCCATAATTATTAGGCAACCCCAGTGTTTTAAAAATATGATGTATTTCATTCTATGTTTTAGTATTTATTGCCAACTAAATCATTGTAAATGAAAATCAAATGGTTCTTTTGTTAATACTGCGCAATAACATGTGCATCAAATGAATTCATAAATACTTAATAATTACCTATATTGCAGTTTCATCAAGGAAAGAACGAAGAAAATTTAGAGTGATTCGGACGAGTACATGTTTGCTTCCTTGCCTTGTAAACTTTTGCAAAGTAATAATAACAAAAGAACCATTCTATTTTCAGTTGTCACTAAATACTTCATTTAAAAACAAAAAATCTCGGGTGGTCTAATAATTATGTCCGGTAGTGTATATTCCACAGTTTGGTAATTATTACATTTTATAAAGTGCTCAATACAGAAGTAGAGATTTCTAGAGATATAGTTATTACTAATGTTATAATAATAACATATGAGACTGCAACTGAAAACTTTCAGGCTTCGAGAACATGTGCATTATCATCAGGTAGTTCGACTACCTGATGATGTTGCACTTGTCACTGAAACCTGAACTCTTTTCAGTCGCAGTCTCATATGCTTTTATTATAGCACTAATAATAATTTTCCCTCTTTCATTTTTCCTTTCTCTCCCTCTCTCCCTCCCTCCATCTATCTATCTATCTATCTATCTATCTATCTATCTATCTATCTATCTATCTATCTATCTATGCGTGTGTGTGTAATATGCGCGCGTTTGTGTATTTGTATGTATGTATGTGTGTGTGTGTATGTATGTGTGTGGATGAGACTATATTTTGTTGCAAACTTCAGTGAAGCTGTACTTTACTGTACGTTAAAATAGCAGAAAATAAGAAGTAAACATACTTTCTATTGGAAAGAACAACGAAGCAAATATATTCCTGTTAATATTTCATATAATACATGAATTAAAGACAGTACCTTAGCGAACATCATGGAATGTGTAAAATTTTTAAGCAAACCTCACACCGGGTGATCTGATTCAAAATTTAACAAGAACAAATGATCTACTGCTTTGTTTTTAAAGGGTACACTCGATGCTGAATTGTTATGCAGGAAAATTGCTGCTTTAAGTAAAAAGCAATAAAAATCTTGTAAAAATTTCATGAACAATGACACTATTTCACTTTAGATTTTTGAGATAATCTGTATTGCAAATGTCGAAAATCGTCTGACTGAAGCAAAAATAAAATGGCGACAAACCACCAAAATACTACCCACTTTTCCGGGTTTTTTTTTTGTTGTTGTTTTGCTTCTTCAAATCTTAATATTTAAGTTGGATTTTTTCTCGCATTTTTCTCAAATAATAGAAAATATAATTTATAGCTTAAATTCTCGTTCCAATTTTGTCCTTTCTCGGTGACTGAAGATTGCGTCCGTGACTTTTACAGCCTTCTTTGTTGGTTCAGCAATCAAATATCAATTCCTATTCGTCGTTTACTTCTGACCTATTCAGAATTTGATTTGAGCAAGTGAAAGAAATATAGTTGCCCGATTATTCTCACCTGTCGTTTCGTGACCTGGTCTCCATCGCCCATTATTCGTTCAATCTTTTCTTCGTCTCTCTGCATTGTCTTTCTTATCCCACTTTCTCTATTCCTCCCATCCGTTATTCACCGAAATAATCTCAGTTAAAGAATTTAAGAACAATTTTCTGTGAAAGGTTTTTCACTAGAAATACCAGTGAAAATTTCGCGGTTTTTCCAAGTACAAATTTTAAGATGAATCTTATTTCTTGAGTTATTGAGTGAACAAGCTCATGGCGAGTTGCATAACAATAAAATATCCGAATAAATATCACTACCGTATCGTTAAATATTTAAGCAAAGCAATTTTAAATATTGAAATAACTATCATAAAGACGAATGTTGGCTTTATTATATGAAGTAAATAGTACGTTGTGGTGTAGTGAATATTGGCTCAAAACGAAAAATCGGAGAGCCGTGTTCGAATTTCATTTACATTCATTGCATTTATTTAAGCGCAAATACACTTGGCAAAGGTATGATTCCCTCTATTTTACCTCGATATATGAATTAAATAGCTGGACAGATTGGATTCTATAGCCTTGATTGGCAACTAGTCTACCACAGAAAGTAATGACAGCCTACTGTGGAAAGATTTTTTGCCCAGCCAGTCATGTCTCTTTTGAGACATGATCGCCAGTCTTGTATCATATATAGCACTGAAGTGACTGAAATAGTGATTATTAAAATCTTTTAAATTGACAATTCTTTTCCATTTACTGATACACACATGAAGCACTTTTATCCACATCTTTTTTTCTTTCTTTTATTTATTCATTTCATCACTGAAACCAAGTAGTATCAATGATAGATTTTTTCCTTTCTACTTGATCAAAGCGTAGTAGCTCATTTATTTATGAGGTAATGGCAGCGTTGTGCCTTTATGGATATCGGCTGTAAAGGAGAAATTGGAAAGACGAGTTCGATACCTTTGGGAAAGATATGAATCCATCATTTTCCTTTCAGCTATGGGTTAAATAGCAGGACAGATTGTGTTCTATAGCGTTGGTTGGCGATTAGCCTACCGCAGAACGAAAACGTTCTGCTGAAAAATATTCTGTTTAGTCATTCTTAAGCAAGAGTGTATCACGTGATAGCACTTTATTGACAAACTATTAGCAGTAGACGTAAAACACTTTTTCTTTCCATTCTTTCTTAATATTTTTCTTTTATTTCTTTTCTTTTTTCTTTCTTTTTTTCTATCATTTTCTCACCGAAACCAAGTAGTGTTCCTTTTATAACTTACTCTGATTTCCACGCGATCAAAACAAAATGGGCCAATATTTATGAGACTTTAAACAATTCTTTATTTTTCTTTCTTTCTTTTGTCATTTGTTTATTCTTTCATTTTTCTTACCCAAACCAATTCGTGTCTATAATACAGCTTATTTATCTTTCCACCTAATGAAACTGGAATAATCAATAATTTATAATGCAGAAAAAAAAGACGTAACGGTCGTGTTAAATAAATATGTAGTGCGTAGAATTAGTATACGATTTTCATTATTATTGTCGTTTATAGCAACTGCAATAACATCTAAAAGATTAAATATATATACAGAAACAAGAAAATTTCATATGCTGAAAGTCCATGTAACTGATGTGAGTGCTAAGTATTGGAATGTTGAGAGTTATATGGACGAAGTATATGAGAAACGAAAAATTTAAAAAAAGACGGAAACAAAGTAAAACGTTCTAGACCGTTATGCAGATTCTTTGAAACACAACTGCTTTGGTGTTCTTTCTTTCACCGTACAGTTGGTTTTGACACACCTGATTGTAAAGAGTGTAACAGATTTCTATTTGTCTAATATTTTTTAAATATTTGGTCATTCGCAGTGGTGTACAGAAAAGATTAATCTACTTTAAAGGTGTTTGATGGAATTTCTTTGGCCTTGAAAATAGTGCGTTCTCTGTAATTGCATCATATTTTTAAAACGCCCAGACAATATTGTCTCGGTTGTCAGCCATTGTCTACTGTGAAGGAAGCGTACGGAAATTGTCTACTCCAAGGAGGCGTACGAAAATTGAAACTGGCAAGCCTGACGAATAGATTGCGAATATTGTTGGTGACAGCATTTAAACTGTCAGTCGAGTCATTTAAATAAAGATAGAAAATAAGTGAAAGTGAGCAGGATCTTAAGATAAGTTGCTATTTCGTGTGGATGTTTATCTATCATCTTTATCTTTCCCATGATTCTTGTCTTCGTAGGATTCCAGTAAAGCTGAACAAATGTTCAATTATCGTTATATATCTTTGGGATATGTAATGTTAGAGCATTAAAACTCTGCTGACAGTTAGTAAACAATATTATAAAAAATGGACAGGTTCAATGTTAATCTACAGCTTATGGGAAATTCAGTGGGCGCACAATGAACATTTTGTCAATGACAAACACAGAAAGATACACGCAAACGAAGAAAAAAATAAAAGAGAAGTAAGAGTTGTCCAACACTTGCGTAATTGCGTTCTGGGATACTGTCAATTATATGAATGAATTGTTTTGGTTAAACTGAAGAGGAAATTGTTCAGCATAGCCATTATATTTGTGTACGAACCGATAACACAAAGAACAGAAAATGAACTTGAAAGTTATAATCTACTGTTGACACCAAGGAACTTTACAAATAGCAAGAAATTATAATTATCGTGGGAGATCTGGATGTCAAAATAGGCAACGAAATGGATGGTTAAATTGTTGGCACATTCGTACTAGATGCCCCGGATGAGAATGGGCTCAATGGTGTACGGTGAATGATCTGGTGATAGCTACCAATGGCTTCAAAAGCACACAAACACGAATAAGGACATATAGAAGCCAAAGAAACTGTGCTTAAATACAAAAATACCCTTTAGTTGTACAAATACGCGTTAAGTCTAATCCCATTCTTCTCACCCCTTCCTCCTGCCTCTGCTCCTCTAAGAAATCCAAAGGATAAAGTCTAGTCAAAAGACCATAAAACTTACATCCTATCAGCTAATGTTAAATCTTTCTACAAAATTCTCAGACACTCATTAATCAACTATATTCACTACCCACACCACTTTCTTCAAAATTCACACGGACAATTTACAAGACTTATTCCTTTATCACTAACCCCCACCAACATCCCACACACAATTCACCAAATGTAAGAAAAGAGGCTTTCCATTCCTGTCTACACCACCTGAAGAGACATTGTAGTTTTAATGTCGAAACAAATGTACAATGTGTAGTAGATGTATAAAGGTTTGTACATGTTCTAAAACATAATATATATATATATATATATATATATATATATATATATATATATTAAAAAAGGATTAATTCAAAGATGTTGAATGGCCATTTCGATATGAAGATACCCACGGGGGACAACACATCACCTCAGCAACAGAAAAATCCTTATACATGTACTGTTAAATATAAGAGACAATGAATGTCTATTATGTTTAATCATGAGAAGGTGTAAACATAGTATTTTGGCTTTAATTTCAGTTGAAAATAAAATCAAAAATTCTGCAAAATTTGGATAATTTTTTATTAAGTTGGTTCTAAGCTTTCGGCTCACATGAGCCATCTTCAGAGAGGTTACAATGACGTTAACACAACAGCATCCACCATCAGCGACGATTTTAGCATGTGAGCCGAAAGCTTAGAACCAACTTAATAAAAAATTATCCAAATTTTGCAGAATTTTTGTTTTTATTTTCAAATGAAATTAAAGCCAAAATACTATGTTTACAACTTCTCATGATTAAACATAATAGACATTCATTTTCTCTTATATTTAACAGTATATGTTTAGAAAATTATCTGCTGCCTCGATACACTATATATATATATATATATATATATATATATATATATATACACCTACAGTCACGCTCATGTAAAGAGAGAGAGGAGGAGGAGGAGGGGGTGTAGAGGGAAAGAAAATAGCGAGACAGCATCGGCTCAGTTCATTCACGTTACTACAAGTTATTAAAACACATGCCGCGCGTTTGGTCTTCAACAGTGGATTATTATTTCTTTCGTTTTTTTTTTCAATAATTATATCGTCGAGTAGTGAAGAATATTATATATATATATATATATATATATATATATATATACTTTTCTATTCACGCTCTCGTGTTTTTTTTCTTTTCTTATGTTTTAAGTTAATATACTCAATAGTAATTACATCAAATATACTTCAACCTCATTTTAAATAGCATATAGATATAAATATTTCATCGTTACTTTTGCAGGCACGGAACAACTCGTATTAGAATAATCAAGTGCTTATAATGACATCAAATTGTTGCATATGAATTAAACATTAGTTCAACAGATATAAAAAAAACAGAAAGGAATACATGACAAGTTTGTGTCTTCTCACTGGATTTATTCAACAGGAAGGTGATTCTGAGAGAATCAGAATTCCTACCAGGATTAATTATTGGTAGCTACAATCTTAGCACCATAAATTATGCAAATGTTGGTATATAACATGTAAAGAAAACCACAGAAGCTCCCTTGGACGTTATTGAAGGTGAGTGAGAAATGATTAAACATCAACTACAAGCAGAATAGTTCTTGATTGTTAGCAAAGGAAATAGTCAAATGTGAGAATTTCAAATTGGATATACCAAAATGAAACAAAATCAGATATCTGGGAATGTTTTAACAGAAGACGGAAAGTGTGACACCAAAATTCGAAGCGTATATGTATAGCCAAGGAAGTATTCGAAAAGTTTTGCAAATACTAAGAAAAAAACATTTTTGCTGGTAAATGAGTATTGAACTGTTACATGATATCTCTCTTCCTATTTGTCTATGAGTAACGGACGATTTCCTCAAAAATGAAGAAGTCACTTGAAGTAACAGAAATGTTGTTCTACAGAACTTGGTTGAGGATAACATTGACTGAGCCACGACAAAATTTTGGAAAAAATGGAAACAAACATGTTTAACATCAAGAAGACGCAGTTGAAGTTTCTGGGGCACACTGTGAGGAACGAGTCTTTAGAAATTGGATACACTCTAGTATGAGGAAGGAAAAGATATACCTCCCGCAAAGCAAATTTGCTTGGCGTGTCAGGTTTTGTTGAAAATCCTGACAATCATTAAACGTGAAATGGGTTATTCCGAATTCCGTGGTCTCGCGTGCACATGTACAATGAAAAAATGAGCATTCGAACCAGTTTGAATTGGTAAAATAAGAAGCCCCCCGCGAACGAGTATTGAGTCTCGTATTCAAATATTCCTTACTCCCGACGCAGGCATAAAAAGCGAGTCTGTGAGGTAGACGGGAAAAAGGCGAAAAGACTTGGGTTCGCGTGACGTCGGAAGAACGACCGAGAGAACGGGAGAAGACGGAAGAGTCTGTTTCTTGAAAAGAAGTACTTCAACCAATTTTAGGCATCGCAAACGACTGGTGACATGAATTAACTATATCGAGACAGGTAGATTACAAGAGAGAGAGAGAGAGAGGTGGAGGGAAACAATTGCATAACATTTTCAGTGATCTTTACTAAAGAGAGAGCGGAACAGTGCTTCTGAGAATTAACAGAAAGATAAATTTTGATAAGGCTTACGAGAAACAAAGAATTTTATAGAGCTATGAATGCTCTTAACTGAACACGTCACATAAATAATAAGATCTCTGTTACAAACTAAGAGAATTACGTTAATAGGTAACGTGTCTAAATAGTGTACATTTCGGTCCATTTCAAACCAATGCCACCATCTTTCAACCAAAAGGCTCGCCTTCGTCAGGAACATGCTGTCGTTAATTCTATCAGTTCAAAAAATCACTGTGATTGTTGACATTAAAATAGGAAACCCTATTCTCAGCAAGGTAATGCCATCACCGACCTAGCTGTGTATACATAGATATGGGACAACGTCTATCCCATAGTGTTAGAAAAATGTTAATTCTTCATGCATGTTCATCTTCTATTTGAGATGTGTGTCTATATTCATCCTTCTGGTGGCTAACACTCATTTTACCAGAAAACCCTCTTGGGGATTAGGTTTAGCCGTTTATTGCAAGACCATGCGACAGGTAATACTGGATTACCAAATACCATTTGAACAGATCGAATGACTTATTTAATTACATTTTTAGGTATGCTGCTAAATTATGTCGTTTTATAGTGTTGAGCTATATTTCTTTCGGTAGAACACACTGAGAACATTTATCAAGTTACTCTTTCTCCGTGAATTGAATATCGTTACCATATCTGGGCTGGTCCGGCGGCTGTGTATATTGAGATTCATCACAAAATCTGAATAAGATTCAATAATTTTATCCACCCTAACATAGCATTACTATTTCAGTGGTTTTCACGTCACGATGGCGTGGATTCTCTCTCTCTCTCTCTCTCTCTCTCTCTCTCTCTCTCTCTCTCTCTCTATTTTCATAAGAGTTGCTACAATAAACTCGTCTCCTTCGTATCTTGACAGAGTGCATTTAAGCGTACCATTAGATTGGGTACTAGGTTTTAGTGTTTTACTCTTTCAATAGCTACATGCAACTGTAAGTTCTCTATGAATAGTTTCTTCTCTAGTACTTCTAATATCTAGAAATCCTATCATGTTTCTTGATTCTATATTACATCAGTCAGTTAAGTACCATATGGGATACACACTTTGGCGATCATGTCTCAAAAGCGACATGATTGAATGGGCAGAAGATTTTCCTGCAGTCATTTCTGCGGTAATAAATTTTATTTACAAACTTAAAATTTTGAACCTTTGTCAACAGCTGGTTTCAGGAAATGTTAGTAATTTTAACGAATTTCCATGAAAAGAAGATATTCATACAACAAATTAAACGGTATGATATAAAACAATATTAAAAAATGGTTATGGCAAAGGTAGATAATACGTTGCAAGTGATTCACGGTTGAAAATTTTCAAAAAAAATAAAGAAAAAAAAAGATAGTTTGAAATACTTACCTTTTTCAGATTGTTGGAAGAAACTTTGTATGTGACTCGTGCTTGGTTAACCACCACTATTATAACTGGCGGGTACTTTCACATTGGCAGAAATTTCAACGCTGTGAACAGAAACAAAACTTTTCAGGCACTCTTTTTTTATTAACTTAATTTTTCTCAATTTGTATGAAATAATGTTGTATAGTCTCTTTACTTTCGTTGCTTTCTTCTTTTTGACACAACGGCTATTTTTGTGAAGGTAATGTTTACATTGGTTAAAAAAAATTGTTATATGTAAACCAGTAACCAACGATGACGATCATCTTGACGGAAAAAGATGAAAACAGAACACTTCTTTTAAAAAATTAAACTTATATTTTTGGTCTTCATCTGTGACTATTATATTGAGGAGGATATAGCCAGAGAGAATCACGCACATACGAGGGAACTGTCAAGAGTCGTTGACCAGTGGAAGTTGTCTTCTCTGCGTTCTCCCTAATAGTTATTCTGCTTACAATCAAACAGTATTATATATTTATTTTTACAGGCCTGATTATTTACGATACATTTTTGTTACGAAAATGTGTGTTATTCGGCAGGACTCGAACCGGCGACCCTATTAACATAGGGGAAGCCACCAATCACCTGTTGCATCTGAGACCTCTCGACCACGAATGACCAACAGTCTAAACAAAGTCAAATAGAGTCTGTATAACAAAATTTTCGATTCATCGTAATAAACATATCTGCTCTGAAATGTATCATAATGTCAACATATGTAAACATGTTACGGAAGTTAACGAAGATTAAGATAATTTTCATTAAGCAACCGACAATTTGAAATGATTTGTTTGAACATTCTTTTTGATCGATACTCGCATTAAATGGATATTCTCTTAATAATCATCAGTATTATATATTTATTTCTACCGGCTTGATTATTTACGATAAATCTTTGTTACAAAAAATGTTATTCAGCAGGATTCGAACCTGAGACCCCGATCCACATTGGGGAAGCCACTAATTGATCTGAAAATAACACACATTTTCGTAACAAATAAATTTCGTAAATAATTGGAAGCTGATAATAATTTTCATCAACTTTCATAATTTCCGCAGTTCTTAAAGATATTCCGCAGTTCCGAAAATATTTATGCTGATGACATAGTAAGACACACACCGTCTGACCATGTCAAATTCGCAGTTGAGCTAAAAAAATTCCCTACGGTTAGTAGTTAGGAGGGGCAAGCAATGATTTGTTAATCAAAACAAAACTATTGTGTTTTAATCATCTGGGAGAACATGTTTTGCCCTCCATCTGCAGATGGCTGATTCTAACATCCAGATTACTGACTACTTGAAACCGAAATATTTTCCGCTGACAAAATTCAATTGAATCACATGCTAGGTCTGCTTTTGGGAAGGTTTCTAAGGTTGCTTATCTATCGTGCTATGTAATTTCTCACATCAGGAACTGTCTTGCACATTTATAAGTCTACGATTTTTCTATGCCCAAAATATTGTTATATAATATCTTTTTCTGTTGCCTCTGCTATCTATTTAGATATTCGCAGAAATAATACAAGGAATTATAATCATTGTTATCGTTACTGATCTGGCATTTCGGCTTCAGTCACTTTCTCACATCTTCTTTACTATATGCCTTTCCTATAAATATTTTCCTAGAAATGTTTCTGATGTACTTTCCTTGTTATATTTTTAAGTTTTTACCCCGCCCCCAGATAAACTCTATATATAGGAAATTTTTAAGACTACATCAAAAACTTGAGATATTATAGTGGCTGTCGTAAGAGAGGTAAGGAAGAATTTGTTGTTTTGGTTTAAGAAAAGAAATAGTTTTCCGTCAATAAGCGTGGCTAACTAAGTTTTAAATAAGACATATTGTTGACAAAATCTCCCCTACTTCTCTTTTTGGCTTTGTATCAATTTTTTGTGATATTAAAATTAATATTGCTTTGTTTTTCTTTGGTCCGTATCACTTATAAATTACAGCCAACTACTTGACTGACGCAAAAGTATTTCATAGGTTAATTTAAATGGCTAGACATAACCGTGAGTTCTATGCTAGCTGTTTCTTCTTTCGCTCTTAACGCTTGTAGAACTCTCTCCCATTTTCTTTTTGTTTTCTAGTTAACTTTGATTTTATGAAAAAATTGGCATTAGTTATCTTCTGTTATCCAGTTCTTCTATTGCTCTCTCTCCTTAATTATTTTTGTCATAATCTATCACACTAAGGTACCCCTTTTGTACAAGCTAATTCAAATCCTTGCTTGTGGCTAAACGATTAAAAAATGATTCGACAGATGATAATTACTGCGAGTACGTACTACATTAATTTGGGGAAGCAACTCTTTTGTAAACGACTGTAGTGAAATTTGACTCAATCTTAAGCAACTGCACTACTGAGGTCAGCATTGATTTAAGAATCGGAAAAAGGCTAAAGATTAAAAAGAAAAACAATAACGTAACATTAAACAAAACAATTTCATAAATGCGTTAATTTTTATTATTCCTCTAAAATCCATCAATTCAAATAGTTTTTTTACTTATTACATTAATTTATGTTACATTACGCTTAATTGGTTCTTATCATTTTACATGCTTATTAACTAAATTATTAAATGTATTCTTTCCCATTTTATCAATATTTGCCTCTCTGTGAATATATATAAATATATATATTGAGCTAAACTCTGTAATGTCTATATGGAAATGTTGGTAAATTTGTTTTCTCAGTAAGCACTAACACACGTTTTATATATGCATAATTAGACATGTGAGTTAGTCTATTTGTTCACTCTCTCTCACTCTCACCTGTCTTTATATATATATATATATATATATATATATATATATATATATATATATTTGTGTTTGTGTGTGTGTGTTTGTGTGTGTGTGTCAGATTAAATAAATTGCAAACAAACATTGTGTCTGCTTATGTTTAATAAAATCAGTTCATACTCACGGATAATCTTTCGCGTATTGAAAGATGTCAGAAATGAGCAGTAACGTTGACAGATGTTATTATCAATCATTCTTCAAGGTACCAAAGTACTTTCCATCTCTTTCCGAGATCATCTGCAGTGGTGTGAGTTATGGTAACAAAAAATAACGACAAACTATGTTGCTAAAAAATAGTGTAATTTCTTTCTGCTTCAAAGAGAACGGTGGACACATTACTAGCGTTCATTAGAACGTGAAAATTATACAAAATGGAATGTTTTTATATGATGTAATGTCATGGTCATGCACGTGTTAAAGTATGAAAAAAACTGTTCTTTTTACAAACATTTTAGAACGGTACTACAGTATTCATAGTTGATTCTGTTAATGAATTATATTATTATGAATTATAACACCAGTCAACGTTACAGATTATATCTGACATGTTTCAAGTATAATACTCGAAAGATTATTTGTGAGTATGAATGGATTTTATTAAAAATAAGCAGACGCAATGATCGCAATTTATTTAATCAAACATGTCTAAAAGAACATTTTCTGCCTAAATACACAAATTTAAATATATATATACGAGAGCCGATTAAAAAGCCTCGGAAGTAGCGGTATAACATAAAAATACAACACATCCAGTCATAATTTAATCACCTTCGAAGTGGTCCTCTTCATGAAGCCAAACTCTTTATACAGTCTTGATTAGTTGATGAGATGAAAGCATTACTGGAACATTTTTCTTTGAACAGCTAGCAGCTTTGACATCGGATTCTCTTGAATTTCCTCGACGTTGTAAATTCTTGTTCCGTCCACATGTTTTTTTTTAATTTTTAGAGAGCGGAAAATTTTGCATAGGCGCGAGGTCTGGAAATACAGTGGATTGGGGACAAGGGTAATGTTGTGCCTTATTTTATGATGAAATTTTTCCGTCGATCAAGTAGTATGCTGAGATTCGTAATGGCTATGGACTAAAGAAAAAAGCAATATTTACTTTAAATAATAAAAATCTGACAGAGCGAAAAGGAAGGGGAAATGAAAGATTGTTTAATTTCAAACGACTGACAATCTACATCGGTTACGTTTTTGATTTTTTTATTTAATCTTCTTGTGTTTTTACCCTTACAGTTTTATAATGATCATGGAAAATTTTTATGTCTTTCGTTATCTTCTGTTATCCAGTTCTTCTATTGCTCTCTCTCCTTAATTTTTTTTGTCATAATCTATCACACTAAGGTACCCCTTTTGTACGAGCTGATTCAAATCCTTGCTTGTGGCTAAACGAGTAAAAAATGATTCGACACATGATAATTACTGCGAGTACGTACTACATTAATTTGGGGAAGCAACTCTTTTGTAAACGACTGTAGTGAAATTTGACTCAATCTTAAGCAACTGCACTACTGAGGTCAGCATTGATTTAAGAATCGGAAAAAGGCTAAAGATTAAGAAGAAAAATAATAACCTAACATTAAACAAAACAATTTCCTAAATGCGTTAATTTTTATTATTCCTCTAAAATCCATCAATTCAAATAGTTTTTTTACTTATTACATTAATTTATGTTACATTACGCTTAATTTGTTCTTATCATTTTACATGCTTATTAACTAAATTATTAAAAGTATTCTTTCCCATTTTATCAATATTTGCCTCTCTGTGATTATATATAGATATACATATTGAGCTAAACTCTGTAATGTCTATATGGAAATGTTGGTAAATTTGTTTTCTCAGCAAGCACTAACACATTTTATATTTTTATAATTTGTTCGTTTCTGTATAAAAATTATGTCGTAATTGTATTCTGTGTCGGTACGACTTACCCTTACAGTTTTATAATGTTCATTGAAAACTTTTATTTTTAACTGAATGCATAGATTGTTTTATATACGTATTTAAATTTTTAGGATATTTTATTTTTCAAATATGGTTTGGATATTTTCACCGTATTTACTGTCGATATTATCGAGTGTTTGCTTTCTCTCTTTTTGTTTAATAAAAAAGGCTTCCTTTAAAAAATACGCTGCATTTTTTTACAAGTGGATGAGTTCATCATATTATATATTGAAAACGATTATGATGAGAACTAAGTATCTTTACAGATTTAATCTCTTTATAAGAGAGCTATTTTTCAATACTTTAATTTTGAAATGTTGAGATATAGTAAGAATGTTGTTGGATGCTCGTTTCGTGCTTAGTATCAATGTCTGTGTCTTAGTTAATGCTGAAACTAAATATTTTCGACTCGTTTTGGTTTTTTATTCATTTTTGGAGTTACTTATGGTTTTAAAAAATAGTAGGCCTTGTAGCAAAATGGAATAAGAGCTATAACTCATTAATATTAATAAAGAACATGGTCACAATGCGATGGCCATGTTTAGAAAATTACAAATAATTTCCTTGAATTCGGTCAGTTTTACACCGTATGCGCCAAAAATTAAACACATATAGAAACCCAAGAAAAACTGAATTTGCTGATATCCCCACTGAAGTACAAAGAACTGGGGTTCCTGGTATGACGGTAAATTGCAAAAAGACCGCGGAGATATGTCAAACAGACAACAGACCCTGGGTGGTAGCACCTGTTAGAGTCCCAGTTATGGGCAAATAGTTAAGCCCCCTAAACTGGGGTCAAACTACTATGAATGTATAAAAATTGATTTTTATAGAAAAATATATATTTTTGAAAGGAAAATATTACCAGCAATACATTTTGAAGAAAAATTATTAACATAACCCTTTTTTGAGGGGAAAAAATTATTTTCTGCAAAACATTTTTTCATACAAAATAGAAGACATTTTAGTTTTCTAAAATAAAATGAATAAAAACCAAAAAGATTCATTAAAATATCTCCACTGAAGTACAAAGAAACCAGAAAAGTTTGTTAGAAACAAACGAAAATGAGCAGAAGTTCTATGTTTTCACGCTAAGATTTGTGAGTGAAAAGATAAGCAAGTTTGACTTAAAATCAATCCGTCTTTTAAATATCCACCTTTTAATTCTAATTGTTGTATCGATAAAGAGAATCAATTTTCAATATTCCTGAACAATTATCGTTTCCTGATTTAAACGATACGACGAAATTAAACATAAATAAAAGACAATCAATATAACTTTAAAAAAATAACTAACGGGCTATCAGAAACCTGACTGTAATATTTCGCAAATATATACATTTTAAATGAAACCCTGTTAAACCCATACACTCTTTGGTAAAGTTTTCTGTTTACCAGAAACTTGTTCTTCCATTGTCCTTTCTCTGCACTCTCGTCTTTCCAATTTTCATTTCCTTTGTGTTTTCGTGGCACTTTCTCCTTGCATACCCATCATAATTGTGTACAGAAACTATTGAAGAAAAGCGTGAAAAAAGGACTAAACATCAACTGCAAGAAGACAAACAAATGCGGAAATTTAAATAAGTGGAAAGTGTTTCAACACTGGACGGAATGTGTGACACTGAAATCCGAAGGTTTATTGGCAAAGCCAAGTAAACTTTCCAAAATCTGAGCCGAGTACTAAGAAATAGACCAAGAGTGCTTGAAACAAGGAAAATGCTTAAATGTGACGTGGTATAGCAGTGAGTATTGCAGGATCTAGTCAAAGATGAAATAGCTGGGCATGACGGTAAAATACGTCCGGCAGCAAAACCTCTGATTGGAAGGTTGTGAGAAGCACCTTTTAATCGCTGTTGTTCCCAGGTCCACCCTGACCCGGAGTAGTAGCACCTGTTAGGGTCCCAGCTATGAGCAAATAGTTAACCCCCAAACTGGGGCTTCCTGGATACGACGGTAAATTGCATCCGGCAGCAAGACATCTGATTTCGAGGTTTCGAGGAGCATGGAACCACCTCTTAATTGTTGTTTTTCCCAGGTCTACTCTAACCCGGAGTAGTAGCACCTGCTAGTGCCCCAGCTATGGGCAGGTGTTTAACCTTCCAAGCAATGATCAAAGAAGTATGAAAGTATAAAAACAGACTTTTATGAAATATATAACTTAAAATTTTCGAAGAAAAAATATTACCAACAAAATTTTTTTGAATAAAAAAATATTACAAAGTAAACATTTTTAAAAAAATATTACCAACGAAACGTTTTTGATGAAAAAATGTTACCAAGAAAAATATGTTTTTGAAGGAAAAATGCTACCAACAAAAATACATTTCTGAAGGAACTAATGCTTTGGCGTTAAATGACCCCCGTGGGTTGATTTGCCGTAAACCAAAGGAAACCATGCCAAAACCAAGCCTTTGCACAGTCTGTTAAATATTACTCCTGTTTATAAGACCGCGGAGATATGCAAAACGGACACCAGACCCTGGGTGGTAGCACCTGTTAGAGTCCCAGTTATGGGCAAATAGTTAAGCCCCCTAAACTGGGGTCAAACTACTATGAATGTATAAAAATTGACTTTTATAGAAAAATATATATTTTTGAAAGGACAATATTACCAGCAATACATTTTGAAGAAAAATTATTAACATAACACTTTTTTTAAGGAAAAAATTATTTTCTGCGAAACATTTTTTCATACAAACTGGAAGACATTTTTTCATACAAACTAGATTCCTTTTATTTTAGAAAACTAAAAAGTTTTCTAAAATAAAAGGAATAAAAACCAAAAAAAAAATTCATCAAAATCCGACTAAATCAATTTTCTCACTATAACCGAACATTCAAAAATACCTAAAAACTCCACCTTTTTGGCATTAAATAACCCACAGTGATTGATAGGCCGTTGAATAAAAGTCATACTCAAACTCAAACTCAAAGATGAAAAAGAGACTCGAAGCAACATAATTTTTTTCTATAGAAAGATCGATTTAACTTCTGAGTAACGACGAAGTTTTAGAGAAAATGGAAACAAAATGCAACTCATACTAAAGAAGAGACAGCTGAAATTTCTGAGGTGCTTAATGAGGAAAAAAATCTTAGAAAATTTGTTACTAACGCTGGAAATAGAATACAAAAATGACTGATAAAAATATCAATTAACATAATTAGTGGTCTTGAGTAAATGAATGGCGAAACAGATTTTAGGATAAAAAACAGAAAGACAAAATTTATTTAGCGCTACCAAGGACAGGAAGATTTGGAGAGCCATGATTTCTAATGTCCAGAGTGAACATGACACATAACAACGACGATAAATTTGCATGGTTTGATAGGATTAAAAAAAAATATCACATCTGACCATTCCTAATCGACATTATTTGAATATTCCAGAAAGGTCCGGCTGTCTGGGATTTATATACAACTCCCATTATAGTTCGAAATAACTGAATAACCCCATACATCCCCGTAGCAAGATACGCTACCACTCCAAATAAGATCTGTCGCCAATCAATTAACGACACTTCATTCCCTTCGTTAACGCAGGGCAGAAATTATTACACGTAAAGCCGACTTAATGGCATTCCTCCTAGATACCGACTGACAATGATGTTCGTATAATAACCGGGATTTGTCTAGGACGACTCTATAATGGCGTTGTTATTACAAGGTTGAAATAGGAAAGTCGTAATAGTGATAGGAGAGACTTCAGTTATAAAGTTAAGAATAACGTTTCTTTGAGACGAGATTTGATTCTTACATTCTTTGCAGCAAGAATAATTTAATTAAAATAGGTAAATTTATATTTAACGATATAAACGTATGCCATAAGATCGGCTTATTGTGAATTTCAAATTAATAGAACTGAATAATTCAAAGAGTGTTTGAGAGTCGGTGACCACAGCAAGTTTCGACCTGATGCAGGCATATTCTGCATTTGGGACAGAACTATCACCAACAGACATTGCCTGGCAAAAGGTTTCCTATACTAAGGTCAATGACCAAAGCCTCTCAAAAGATGGTATCGGTGACCAAGTCGAGCCTTCAAGTACATCGGCTATGGAGGGATGAACTAGGCACAAGACACGCATCGATGATTATGCACCGATCGATGTGGGATGTAAATGGTCAGGTAATTCAGAGGCGAAGAGACTATAAGACCACACATAATCATGAGAATAATTTTATTAATGATGATGATGATGATGTTGAATAGAAATGGATCAAATGTTAGGTTTAGCTTTAATAACGGACCTGGAAGTAAAAATAGACAAAAACAAAAAAGAATATGTAAATCTATTGACCGCTCCCAAGAAGTCTAGAAATTTAAGATTATAATATGATCCCCACAAAAAAAAATGAGGATCTTTGTGCAATACACAAAACATTAAACTCGTAAAAGGATAATAAATCAAGAACTGAATATAAATAAAGTTTTTATACTAACAACACAATAGACTGTCTTAATCTTTCCCAGGAAGGCTCTGGAAAATTGAAGTGGTCTGTAGTTACTTGTTTCTGTTATTAATAACAAGATAAATAAAAATTTAAAAAAAGGAATCTGATGAAAAATAGCGAATTTGCTGAAACGTGTCTAATTCTCCAGTTGAAATTTCTTATTCGGAAATGAAAGAATGGGGTTTCTTGCTGCATTCTTCACTATTTTCAGTTCAGAATAATGCCATACAGGTTGTAACACATGGATACAGTCTCTAGTCTACAGGGAAAATAGATGGATTTACGCTTCCCCCCCCAAAAAAAATTAGACAAGGCCGAATATTAAATTTATAAACTTAATTATTTTAAACTAAATTCGTCGTAATTAGACTGCCTTTACACAGTAGATATGTGTTGTAGTCTATTTGATATTGGCTCGGAATGAGAAATAGGATGTACCGAGTTTGAATTCCAGTCGAATTCGTTTCATTCATACACGCACAAATACATTTGTAAAGATATTATTACATGTTTTCTTCCTCCATCTATGAGTCGAATAGCAGGACAGCTTGGGTTATATAGCCTTGGTTGTCAACCACAGAAAATAATGGCAACGTATTGTGGGAAAATCTTCCTAATTAGTTATGTCTCAAAAATACCTAAGCTTCCAAGTACACTACTGGTCATAATTATTATGCAACTCTAGTTTATATTAGAAGAAATTGTGTATTTCATACTATCTTTTGCGTTGTGGATAATTTAAAATAAAAATAGAATGGTTCCTTTTTTAATACTGCACAATAACATGTGTATCAAATACTGCACAATAACATGTGCATCAAATGAACTGTTCTGGTATCCAAATTTTATGATCTTTTTCCCCATGCCGGTTTCTTCTTCTTATCGGCTGACCGAAGCAAAAGTTTCTGCCTAGCTTGTAAAATTCTGCAAAGTAATAATAACAAAAGAAACATCTTATTTTCATTTAGAATTATCCACTTGGCAATAAATACTAAAAACAATATGAAATATATATATATTTTTTAAAACAGTGGTGACCTAATGATTATGTCCGGTATGGTATATGTTACTTATGACAATTAACTGACTGATTATACAGACGGATTAATATTAAAAATGGCTACATCGTGATAGTTTATTATAATCACAGATATGAGTACGAAAGTTAACGCGACACAGCCGGAATTTGAACGCCTCTTTCCACGCTGATAACCACTGCGCCACGTTCACTACACAGAAAAGATTAACAAACTATAAATAAGTATTAGAAACAGATTACAAAAGATCAAACTACAAAAGGCAAAAAAAAAAAAAGAAAATTTAAGCTACGGTTTGATCAATTATTCGGTTCAGAAATACAAAATAATTCAGACAGTTTGCTAACTTGTCATGTGTCATATAATTTATTTTCGTTATTTTTATTTGTCTTAAACTAAGACTCTTCAAAGACATGAACTGTCTTTCTTCATCTGCTACTAAATGTATTTCTCGTCTCCTCATATGTTGGCTTAGGCTTTTGATATTATCTTCCAATTTGTTTTGCTTTTTTACATTTTTTCTTCTTAGGAGAACAGACCTTGATCAAACTTGTTTTATTTCAGAAGTCAAGAACATTTTTTTATTTCTTTCTGATTAACATGAATTCATGAGTGATACACCGCGGTTTGAATTAGCTGTGTTCATCACCTGTAGACAACTTATAGATTCGCTTCGTTTCGTTTGTCGTCAACGTTATTTGCATTTAAGCTTTCTTTGTGACTTTGATACATGCGCAAAGGTAATCAGTTGAGTTCTTTTAATCTTCTATTTTAAGTTAGGATAGCTGATTAGAATTCATTATTCCTTATCTGGCATTAATACTTGTCTCAAACTCTGTCAGGTGATCTCAATAATAATATGTTACTTTTTAACAAGTCAAATCGTTTGTTTTATAATTAGGCTTAGGTTTTAAGCTTAATTACTTTTTTACATCGTATAGCCTCAAGCCAACAGCTAATGCCAATAGGACTCAGGGTTTTGTAGGTGAAAGAAAATGAGAAAACTTCACTGGGCTGTGTAATGAAAATAAGAAAAGATTAATTAGTCTATCGCCTGGTTCACACTCCTTGATCTTTTGAAATTCATCTTTGTATCCTGTTTAAAACTGGGCTTCTGGTTTATTCTAAACTTTACTTCCAGATCATAATTTTAGCGTTTTCACTTAAACTCTGAAATGTTATTAACTATTTATTTACTTTTTATCTTCAATATGATTTGATAGATTAGCCTGTCATCCGGTCTACAATTCTACACGGTCTTTTGAAAAAGAGTAGAGGTTTACTCTCTATTTCTTATTTAGGACTGGTTTTCCAGTTCCTTATGAACACTTCAACTCTCTAGTTTTAACGTCTTTCAAGGAAGTAAGACTCTGAAGTATTATTAACTAAATAAATCTTGACATCCACAAGTTTAGACTTAATCGTTATCTTTCTTCATCAGACTTCATAACTGCACTTTTTTAACATTTCTTACGCTCATAAAACAATAAAGAATAACCCACTACATTGAGTGGCTCTTGAGGCTTGTATTGGATGAATATTAGTTAAAAAAATTCAATAAATAAGACAGGAAATTATGATTAAATTACGTCAACGTTTTGGGATTATATGTTTAAAATTTGCTGTATTTATAAAAGAAGGCCGCTGACTACCGGATACAGATGTTGGTGGATATAGACAGCGTGGATAAAGAAATCAACACTGGTTTGAGAACTTCTTGAGATGTGAAACTGCAATATTCCTTTCACTGTCCATACAACCACATTCTCTCTCTGTCTTTCTATCTATCTATCTATCTATCTATCTATCTATCTATCTATCTATCTATCTATCTATGAATGTGTGTTTGTGTGTGTGTGCTAATGTGTGTATTCCAGTTTTAAAACTTTAAAATTATTGAATGCTGAGTAAAAAAAAATCAAGCTTTCGGTTAAGGCAATGGTTCCTAACTTTTTTAGCCATGCCCCACCTAAGCATATCTAAAGTCCGGATACAACTCTCTGTGGCATATATTTATTATTCAAAACTCCTATTCAAGTGGAGGAAGCCGAAAAAACCATTAACTTGGCGTAAACAAGCTTCAAAGAACATGCCAACCATTCAAAATTTTAATTTTTAAAGTTTATAGTTATCAGGGAACTACACAAGGAAATAAGAAGAAAATTCAGGGAACTACACAAGGAAATAAGAAGAAAATATAGACAGGCTAAAGAGAAATGGCTCAATGACAAATGTGCAGAAGTAGAGAGATTGAGTAGGAATAATAAAGCAGACATGCATAAGGAAATAAAAGAACTGACAGGACAAAAAACCTGCTCTTCAACAGAATGTATAAAATCTAAGGATTGAACAATCATTTTAGAGAAAGCGGAAATATTCCAACTATGGGAAGAATATATAAAAGATCTTTTCCACGACAAGAGAGAGCGACCAATAATATGCAAAGATGAGGACGGACCGAAAATATTAAAGTCTGAAGAGGAATCTGCAGTAACCAAAATGAAAAGAAAAAAAGCAGCTGGACCAGACGGCATAGTCATAGAGCTGCTGATAGCCCTGGAAGAATTTGGTCTAGAAAAATTACTGAAATAATAAATGAAATTTATAATAGTGGTGTAATACCAGATGACGTCATATCACTACCTAAGAAGCCAGGAGCAAACGAGTGCGAACTCCAGAGAACCATCAGTCTAATGAGCCATATAACAAAACTGATCGTCCGAATCCTGATGAATAGAGCGAGAAGCAGAATCAGGCCAGAGATAGGACAAGAACAGTGTGATTTCGTTAAAGACACTGGAAAAAGGAATGCCATATTTATGATTAGCATGCTCTCCGAAAGGGTAATACAAATGAAGGACTTATACCTGTGCTTTATTGATTATGCGAAGGCGTTTGACAAAATACGCCACAAAGAATTGATGGAGATGCTCAGCAGCCTCGACATATTTGGGAAAGACTTGAGACCAATCAAGAATCTTTACTGGCAGCAAATCGCTTGCATACGGACAATATGAATTGATTAGATATACAAAGATGGAAAGGGGCGTAAGACAGGAATGTGTCTTTTCACCGGATCTGTTCAACTTGTACAGCGAGAATATTTTGAGGACCCTAGAAGTTATGCCTGGATTCGTAATCGGAGGCCACAATTTAAGCAACCTAAGATACGCAGATGATACAGTGCTGATAGCAGACACAGAAAAGAAACTACAAAACCTCCTACAGAAGGTAGCTGAAGAAAGTAACAAGACAGCAGTAGAAATAAACTGCAAGAAAACTGAATGCATGGTCATCAGTAAAAAGGGCAACCCAATATGCTAAATACAGTTTGGAGATACTAGAATCAAGCAGATGCAAAAATGTAAATACCTGGGAAGTGTTATAACAGAAGACGGAAATTGCGACACAGAGATCCGAAGGCGAATTGGCATGGCGAAGGAAGCATTCCCGAAGTTGAGTAAGGTATACTGGATTGCTACGTGCTATCCGTCCTTCAGTATGGCAGTGAATGCTGGACAATATCATCAAAGATGAAGGGAAATCCTGAAGCAATTGAAATGAAGTTCTACAGAAGGATGCTGTGAATATCAAGGATCGAGCATATGAGCAATAATGAATCATAGAAATGATGGAAACAAAAAAGAAAATTAATACTGAGCATCAGGAAGAGACATGCAATGAGAAAGGAGGGCTTGGAGAATCTGATACTAACAGGCCAGATATTGAGAAAAAGAGACAGAGGAATCAACGGAAAACATATTTTAAGGATCTAATGAGGTGGATGATGGAGCGTGGGTTGCATGATGTAATAGGAGAAGGCTTGCTCAGATCCACCAGGGATATTAAAACGTGGAAAGCCATGATCTCCTATGCCCTGAAGGGACAGGGCACATAGAAGAAGTTATCAGGGAATCAAGAAATCGGAAGGGATTTCCATGGGCGAGAAATGTAAGAAAATAAATTGTGAGAACAAAAGAGGACGTTGAATATATTTAGGTCAACCGTTATTTACTCTTAGTGTGTTGGTACGTCAAAAATATCACGCAGAACTTGCATAGTTGCTTCTTTTTTTTCCTTCAATAAAATCTAAATGTTTTTTGTTCCAACTTCTTTCCTTTCATTCTATTTTCTTTCTTTTTTTCTCTTTATTCTGCATATTCTTATTCAAATTCTATTTGAAAATACGCTTCAGAAAGATTGTCTAACTTTTAATTTTGTAAAAATTTCAACTGGACTGGCTAAGGATACTTGTCTTATTCTAAACATTTGTTTAACTCAATCAAAACATTAGTATAAACGCGAAATTTATTACATTTTTACATATACTTTTGGTGCTACCTATTTTGAATGGTTAATTTTTTTCAATTATACCCATTTTTTCAAGTCTCTAATTTTTCAGTTACTTTATCCAATTTTGAAAACATACATTTCGTTTCAAACTCTCGCGTCGGCTCTTTTTTAACTTGAAATTTTTATTTGACATTGAAATACCTACAAAAATCACCCGACTGAACTTCCGAAAAAATTTTTCAATCCTTACTTTTAATATTCACATTGTTATATTTTTTTAACTGGTTACTTGTCTACTTATAATATAACAACAAATATTTATAGGCAAATTGAATATTTCAATCCAGTTAGTAACGAATAAGTTTGAAGTATTTTGTAACACAATCCTTAGAATTTACACAAATATTACGAAATGAACCCTGAATGGTATTTCACGAATAAAAAATAATTTCTCACATGACACGCTACCTACAATTTTTGAAGTTCTTTTTAAAATATCAGGTCATCTCATGAGTTCTGTCCGATTTTTAAATAAATAAAGCAAGTGATCAAAACGTTGTTTTTAATCAGAATTTAATCATTAATGAACATCCTCCTACGACTTCCTTGCATTTATCTTTAAGCTGATTACTGCCACTAAGGTAAAACTGTTTTAGATTTGAAGCGAAGAATTCTGCAATGTCAGTTTCGAGGCCCCTCCTGGCTTGTGAAATTATTTCCTGCAAATGATTTTGTAAACTACGAAACAAATAGTAGTCTGAAAGAGCAAGGTCGGGAGAGTAAATTGGATGAAGAATTTTTCCCAATCAAGCTCTTCGCTCTTCTGTAATGTGATTTTTGCAGTTTGAGGTCATGCATTGTCCTGATGAATCATCACTTCTATTCGATTCACTGAAGCAGTCTTTTTGGTTCTAAGCTTGGTACAAACGCTCTAATTAATGACAATAGAATTGAGTATTGATTATTGCATTAAGTAGTAACAATTCAAAGTGAATTACTCTTTTGCAATCTCACCAGATAGAGAAAAGAACATTTTTCTGATGAAGTTTCTGTCTCGGTTGTGGTTTTTGTCCCCTTTACCAAGCCACTGTATACGACGTTTAACATTACAATACAAGATCTATTTTCCATCACCAGTTACAAGTCTCTCCAAAAAGGGTGAAATGATTTCGCGAGAATAGAGCGAAGGTCAGATATCAACTCGAGATTTTCAATTAGTTTGAAAGAATTTATGAGGTACCCATTTTCCAAGTTTAGCAGCTATTCCAAGTTACCGAATATAACGATGAACAGTTGTAGGGTTTGAACTAAGCTTTATTGACAAGTCTTCAAATTATAATGCAGGATTTTCTTCAAGTTCTGCCTCAAGAATATTATCATTGACCTCAACTGGATGACCTGTTCGATCTCCATCTTAAAGGCTGAAATCTCCACGTCTGAATTTTTCGGAATATCGTCTGAAATTTCTTTCATTCAAGCACTCATTTCTATAAGCTGAGTGGATGTTTCGAGCCGGTTGTGTTGAGGAGTTTCCTTTTTTGTATTCATAAAGCATCACGTACCTTACATGCTCCTTGGATATCATCATGTTATAAAGGATTTAATCAAAATATTTCTTATTTCCATTAATTTGCAAAATAAAATATAGTTAGTTTAATTGTATCCAAATACATAAAAATGGTTTTTACTTTCATTTGACATTTTATTCAAATTAAATGAAGTTAATTCGGATAGAACTTATGGGATGACCTGATATATTTTCCGTGTTATTCCATGTGGCTTCGTTGATTATTGTGATATCTGACAAAAATAAATAAAATAAAAATAAAAATAAATTACCATAAAAAATAAATAATAAATGTTTACTCTACTTACTCTGTGGTAATTAGGAATTTTATCAGTTACCGTTACCGAAATAAGAATCATAAACTCCAAGAGTCCAATCCAAAACACACATTTTATTAATTTTAAAGGAACAAACATACAATAATTTTTTGCATAAAAGTTCTTTTATGCGTGCAGTAAGCGAATTAGCAGATATTTAAAATGTTGAAAAATGAAAATTACATTTAGTAATAATTAAAACTTACCAAAATGGCGTAAGTTATTTCCCTTTAATCAGTTGTATTACAACTGATAATAATTTTTATTTGCGTTAATTCTCTAACGTAAACATTTTACATTGTCTTTTTATTATAAAAAAAGAACGCAGTATTATTAAAAGCTCAATATTTATTTTTGAGCTATATTATATTGAAGATTTTACATATAAAAAAACTTTACTGATGTTTTTTCTAAATTAATATATTTACGTAAATTGAATACGCAAAAATGTAAACAAAAGGAATTGTATTCACCCTATTATTAAAATATTTAAGAGACTTTAATTATGCTAAAAGTCTAAAACGCCATTTACATTCAAGTTATTAAAACAATAATTTTAACTTGAATAAATTACATATTAGCGCAGTTAGTATGTAAAATTATTGATATAGAGGCTTTGAAATATGCCGAAATAAATCCCAGTAGTTCTGCCTCTAATCATTAAAGTTAATAAATTAAGTTGCGAATTAATTATTTCACAACTTACGATTTCATTTGCAATTTATAAAACCGGAGAAAATCTGATTACGGCTGTTAGTTTATGACGCTCAGATTATTCTGAGATAATTTGAAAATCTTACGCAAAACGAAAACTCTTGCAGACGATATTTATTCCGCATGGCTCGATATATGGAAATTAGTGCAGATGTCCAGAGACGCGTTCATTTCCAAGGACATATCAAAGAAACGTCCATATTCCAAATGAGGAATTTTTAGAATAATGCTAAAAAAACGCTCATGTTCCAAATAAGGAATTTTTGGAACAAATCTTAAAACCTTCAGGTTTAAAGCGTTTATACAATTTAAATACAAATTATTCGCTTTAATAATAGCGACAAAAACTTATTATTAAAAAAAATTCAACCGAGAAAATATTTTACAATGAAATATTAAAAATAATTACCAATCGGTTCAATTACAGAAAAATAATTTTTACATATCATTAGGAGTGACTAATATTATTATTACGTTCATATTATAAATCTCTCATGCGCACATTTCTTTCCTTTTTTTTTTTGTAATTTTTCTCTGTCCCTAACGCTGTGTACGATTTTTTTCTTTTTGGTCATATTCATTGCTTTAATTCTCAGTGTGATATTTTATACAATGCCAAGTACAGGTGGGGAATACTAGAATTTAGAGGGTAAAAAAATTAAATACCTGGGAAGTGTTCTAACAGAAGACGGAAAGTGTGACACAGAAATCCGAAGGCAAAATGTTATAGTGAAGGAGGCGTTCCAGAAGCTGAGTAAAATATTAAGAGACAGGAATCTTTCCATAGAAATAAATAAGAGAATACTGGATTGCTATGTGATCTTAGTTCTTCAATATGGCAGAGAATGTTGAACAACATCATCAAAGATGAAGGAAAAACTTGAAGAAACTGAAATGTGCTCCTAGAGAAGGATGCTGTCCATATCATGGACCGAGCATGTGATCAATGCTGAGGCTTTGGAAAAAATGCAAAGGAAAAGGAAATTAATATTGAGAATCAGGAAGAGACAGCTAAAGTTCCTGGAGCATGCAATGAAGAGGGAGGGCTTGGAGAATCCGATACTAACAGTCAGATATAGAGAAAAAGAGACAGACGAAAGCAGCGGATAACATATTTGAAGGGTCTGAGCAGGTGGATTACAGAACAGGGGTTGCGTGATGTTATAGGAGAGCCACCAGAGACAGGAAGACGTGGAAGGCCATGCTCGCTTACGTCCTGAAAGGACAAGGCATATAAAAGAAGAAATAAGACGAGATTTTATGTCCAACTTTTCCATACATTTTGCAATTAAAATCTTTAAAATGTCAGTTATCTGCGATATGCAATGTTCTACATCTGAAGGATCGATTAATCTTTCTTTTCCCACATTTTTCTTCCTCTTGTATACATTCGTTTTCTTTTGTTTTCATTTCCTCTTTATGGCGTCTCACATTTAAGATTCTCTGACATTTGTCTGAGATTTCTTTTAGTACTGTTTTTGGTTATGTTTCGGTTTCTTTAGTATTATAGAATTTATGCATCTTTTTCTGCATGTTTTTAACACTTGAAAAAAAATTCAACTTTTAAACATATCCAGAGTCAGCTCGCTTAATTTGAGTCTTTCACGGTTTTCGTTAATGATGCCAACATATGTGAAAAAAATCTTCGTTTTCTTTTTCGTCAGATTCAATAACTTCCAACGAGCAATAAATAACGAACTTTTCACGCTGAAAAACTTAATAAGAATATTTACTATTTCATCAAAGCAAGTTTTCTCAGTGACACATTATTACAATATTTTCCGTTTTCTACTTGTGCTCAAAAAACTCGTTTTTCTCGTCCTACCAGTCACTGCATTTTTTCCTGTAAATTTGCACTGTATTTTCTAAAATATGTAGTAAAGAATAATTTCATAACATAAATTGTATTTAAATTCATCTATGGCATTTGCCCTTGCGTCAAGAGTGAAAATATTTCCGTTTTCATCTGAATTTTTTCAATTAACTGTTGTTGTTGTTTCTGGAATCAAACAATTGCTGTTGATTTTGTTGCTGTCGTTATAGTTGATGTATGTTTACCCCTTAAATTAAAAAAGCAAAAAAATGAGAAGATCCGTTTATTTTTCTCTACGCACAACAAGAATAAAAAAATCAACGTCGTTCTAATTTATTATGTGCGTCTTATCCAAAATCTTATTAATTCCTACTCTGGTGTCTTAGTTAAACTCAAATTTTTTTGCTGATTGTGACGTGGAAAAACTATCGTTAAATCTTGAATCTGGATATCGTTTGTCTAATTTTTTTCTTCAAAGTGATTTTGAAGATTTCAAATAATGTAATAATAGTTTAGTGCAAGGTCGGATGAATATGCCAAGTGTGATAGAAGACACTAACCGAGCCTCTGTCATTCTTACTGTAAACTGCTGTGCATTCACATTGAGAAGAGCAACTCCTTTACTTTTTGATTAGCAAAAACCAAACCTTTAATGAACACTTTTAAATTGCATATATATATTTTTTGCGTATATATATTTTTTACTTAATGTTTTCTTGCGTTTTGCCCCAGCAGTATCTGTACAAATATTAATTCTTTCCATAGAGTCCGATTTCGGAAGTAGGTTGTACAGATTTATCCTTACAAATTCATTTTACTTTGTGTTGATAATTGTTAATCTAGAATATTGTAACACATTTTAATGAACACTTAGGATCTATTTAAGTGACGGTTATATCGGATGATAAAAGTTTTTAACGTTTCCCTGCAAGCATGTTGACAAAGCTACTAAGATGCAGTAAGTTACAGGGAGTAAGAGACGATAAAAGGACGTTAAAGAGAAAAAGGAGAGTAAAGGAATCGGATACAGAAAGACAGATGATAGAGACTGACGCTGCATTTAAATTTTTGAAAATTGTAGAATTTGGGAAAGAAAGAAATGGAAAATGATTTCCATAGTATAGAAGCGCAAGAAAAGAAACTATTATAAGAAAATTATGGTGGAAACTAGTTGGTTCAACATTAAACTGGTGAGAGCTAATTGCAAATAAAGTTGCAGTCGAGTATATTTCTCAATAGTGTTTTTATTTTGTTTTATTTCATTTTTTAAATAAAATTAACTTAAATATCACTCATTCTAATAGAAAATGTTCTGAACGGACATAACTTCAAAACAAATAACTAGTTAAAATGATTAATTGTCGATTGATATTTAGGATAGCGTCAATATTATATTTCTTACCTGTTCACTACAGTACGTAAGCGATGGTGGTTATCTAAAAATTCCTTTTCTTTGTTATCACAATCACTCAGTGGAAAAGATGGTGGATTAATTTTGCGTATTCTTGTCTAGATTTATGAAATTAAAGTTTACATTTACTCATGTTGGTCGTCATCCAGGAAAATAAAACCAATCTGTCCTGAAATTTAACACATAACTGTGGGGAAAAGGTATTGATTCAGTGATTTTCTAATAACATTTTTCTGAAAATGAAATACGGTAATACTCTGCAGAGTAAGTTTAAATCTGTTGTATTACTAATAAATTCTTAATTTTTCTCCAGAGAATTAACGAATATTTTCATGATAGAGATTTGATTATTCAACATTATTTTTGTGCTATCTCACTCATGGATTGTAGCGAAAAGCCCGAGAAAATTAGATTAGATATATATTTTGCAAAATTCCCAACCGACGGAGTCTTTCTACAGTTCTATCCAAATATTTTGACCCCCATATGTCATAATATTCAATCTACTGATTGTATATTTAAAGCATAACATACGTGTTACTTCATTCAGGTGTCTTATTTTCTAATAATAATCTTATTATTTTTATATTACTTTTATTATTTTGCTTTCATTCCATTAGTGATATTTACAAATATAAAAACATTTTAGGAAATGATGTCCAAATTTGCCATAGCCTTGAAGCATTTCAGTTCTGACAAGTTAAGTGTTTAATTGATTTTGAAACTCATAGCGTTTTACTTTTCGTTTATTAGCCTTACACAGAATAAACAAGGTTTTGAGTCATTAATGAAAAAGATAGTTAGAGTCCTAATTGAGCAAAGAAAGAAAAAAAGAACAACTGAAAACTGTTAGATATGAAAATATGTGAATCTAATTAAACACAGTTGCCTCTTGTATATAAATTTTCTTTTTCTTTTTTGTATATCAATTCGAAATCCGGAAAATTATATAAATATATTATATATTTAAATATCGTAAATATATTATAAATGTATTATTCTGCTTTTGTGTGAGCGTGCAAATATTACGCAAAAAGGGGGAACCATTGAGATACATGTTTATCAATTGATGTATTTGCACCCATCTACATTTTAACTTTGGCTAGAAACCAGTGAAACAGAAGTATAAAACTGAATTCAAAACCATGAAGAAGTCAACGAGAAACTTAATTTTTATTCAAAAATATTAATAGTAAAGTTAAAAACTTACTCATTCATTAGTCTTCAGGCATATTTGGATTCATTGATTTATTCTTTTACAGATTAACGATATTCACATTTCATCTTAATCTAGAAATTATTTTCACATTGTATGAATATTTTGGTGATAATAATGATTTAATTTTGCAAATATGTTAAAGAATATAATTCAAAAGTATTCATGCTTCATTTTTTCAGACAGTGTACTTATCAAACCCAAAGCTTAGAGGAGAAGTGGTTTTATACCGTTCCCGAAGCGTATTTGTACATACTCTACCGGCCATAATTATTAGACAACCCCAGTTTGTTTGTTTTAAGGAAATCATATCTTTCATTCTATTTTAGTATTTATAGCCAAGTAGTTAATTCTAAATGAAAATAGAATGGTTCTTTTGTTACTATTACTTTGCAAAATCTTACAAGTAAAGAAGCAATGATGAACTCTTCCGAATTACGCTAGTATGTTTTTTTTTCATTCTTTTTATGATAAAACTGAAATATAGGTAATTATCAAATGTTCATATTTTCATTTGATGCACAGGTATTTGTGCAGTATTAACAAAAGAAACATTTTATTTTCATCTACAATTATTCACTTGGCAATAAATACTACAAATTTATATGAAATACATAATTCACTTTAAAACACTGGGGTAGCCTAATAATCATGGCCGGTAGTTAAAGTAAATTTAAAGATCGGTTTTGGAACCAACAATCGTGCAGATATGAGAGGAGTGTAATGCATACCTGCAGAGAATTAGAAATCGGGGAACTGAGTTCCAATTCCACTCAGGTTAATTGTATTCACTTATATTTATAGTCCCACGCAGTTAATGTCATCAGTGTGTGACCAACATTTTGCCATTCTGGCTACACATTGTGTGACATACATTCACTTTTGTGAGGATTTTTATACTTATCATTTTGATACATTATATTTCGAGCCGAGTGCAAGTTCATTTTTTACATTCATTTACGCGCAGATACGTTTGTGAAAGATATTATTCCGTCTCTTTTTCCTCTAGTTATGGGTTCAATAGCAGAACAGATAGGGTTTTATAGCCTTGGTTGGCAACCAGTTTACCGCAGAAAAAAATGGCAACCGACTGCGGGAAGAGAATCTGCCCTGTCGGTCATGTCTCTTTCGAGGCATGATCGCCCAAGCGTGTATCAAGTATGGCACTTAAATGACTGACTGCCACTATACTTCAATATATATTAATATTACCTTATATCGTTTTGTATATTAATACTTTTAGCAGAATATTATTGATTTTACATCTAATCTATAGCTACATTTCAAATTAAATATGCATATTTTAACCATTTCCGCATTCCCACACTTGATTGAATTTTGGCTGTACGTATTCTATCTTTTGAGCTATGGTATTATCCACTGGAATGTCTTTCACTAACTGGACTAAAGAAAGAACTCATAACAACCAGTTCATTGAATGCACAGAATGGTTATTTTCTAAGCGCAGCTTAGATGCTACATAAGGTTGGGACACCCAGTGAGGGTCAAACTCACCACTCATTTGTAATGATTATAGCGAGGCAAGCTTGCAAACTATGACACCACATCGAGGTGCTCCTGAATGCACAGAATATACGCAGTTATATGTGGAAAATATAAGACCTCATACAGAAGGTAGTGGTGGAGAGTGACAAAAAAGGACTACAAATAAACTTTAAGAAAACTGAGTGCATGGTCATCAGCAAAATGTGCACCCCAAAATGCCTAATACAGGTGGGAGATACCAGAATAAAGCAAGTACAAAAATTTAAATACCTAGGAAGTGGTCTAACAGGATATGGAAAGTGCGACACAGAGATTCGAAGGCGAATAGGCATGGCAAAGGACGCGTTCCAGGAACTGAGTAAAGTACTAACACACAGAAAAATCTCACTAGAAACAAAGAAAAGTCTGCTGGATTGCTACGTGATGTCAGTTCTTCAATACGACAGTGAATTCTGGACAATATCCTCGAAAATGAGGACAAAACTTAAAGCATCGGAAATGTGGTTCTACAGAAGGATGCTGCGGATATCGTGGACTGAGCATGCAAGCAACGATGAGGTGTTTGAAAGAATGGCAACAAAAAGGAAATTAATACTGAGAATCAGGAAGAGACAACTGAAGTTCCTAGGACACGCAATGAGGAAGGAGAGCCTGGAGAACCTGATACTGACCGGCCAAATAGAAGGAAAGAGAGACAGAGAAAGGCAGCGGATAGCATATTTGCAGGGCCTGATCAGGTGGATTTCGGAACGGGGGTTGATAGGAGTAACAGGAACAAACATACTAAGAGCCACAAGGGATAGGGAGACGTGGAGAACCATGATCGCCTACGTCCTGAAGGGACAGGGCACATAGAAGAAGAAGAAGAAGAAGAAGAAGAAGAAGAAGAAGAAGAAGATAGAAATCTGTATGTGTAGTTCTAATGTCTGTTATGTTTTTTTCTCGTCATTAGTTCCCATATAGTGATGACTTTTACGCTTGGGCTACTGAAGTGATTATTACAATGTTCTCATTTGAATTTGATTTTTTGCATGAAATTCATATTGAAATTTTTATCATCGAATATGTGATTAAATAATTTTCTCAATTTTACAGTAAGAAACGCAAAATAAAAAAAAATATTACTTTTAAATGAATGTTACAATAGCCGAAATACCTATTAATACCATTTCGATTGTAAATATTAATATGGCTATTTCTAAAGTTATTTGATTTAAAAGAATTTAGAACATTTAGCATGAATAACAATTATTTTGACACTGTCTGAGAAAATGAAGCTTAAATGCTTTTGCATTATATTCTTAACAAATTTACAAAATTTAAATATACCAGAAAATTACTTTTTAAATATGTATAAGCATTCAATAAATTTAAACTGCTTTATTCTGAAACATTTTTAAAATAGCCACAGTAAAATTTGAAATTGGATTCCAAAGTAAAAGAAAAATAATATATTGAATAAATTTCAAGAGAGTTGCATTTCGTCTAAATGGAAATTACTTACGTTTCTAAAAGGGGAAATAAATGAGCTTTGGTTAATAGCGAGCAAATCTGCAAATAGCCACCAGCTAACAAAAAAAAAAAAAAAAAAAAGAAAAAACATGATTGGTAGATTTCGCAAAACGTGAAAGCCCAGTGCTATTAAATTTTCTATTTCCTGATGTTAAGGTTACATTTAAAATAAGCCGCTATACCTTGGTCTAGTCAAGAAAAAAACGTCAACTAAAAAAAATAGTTAACTATTGGTTGCTAAAATAAAAATCAGTTTTCTACTTAAAACCAAATGCAGCATCCTTAAAAATAGTATCTTTCCTGCCACAAATACTACACTCACTTAAGCACTCTCTTCTTCTTCTTCTTCTTCTTCTTCTTCTTCTTCTTCTTCTTCTTCTGTGTGCCATGTCTTTTCAGAATGTAGGTGATCATAGCTTTCTACATATCTTTATCGATATTGGCTCTGAGCACACTTTCTTCTGTTATCCGACCCAAACCTAGCTCTGCTATGCACTTGCTCAAGCCTGTCAAGCAAACCCCGCTCTGCTATGCACTTGCTCAAGCCTGTCAAGCAAACCCCGCTCTGCTATGCACTTGCTCAAGCCTGTCAAACAAAAACCATTGACCTATGCACTTGCTCAAGCCTGTCAAGCAAATCATGCTCTGCTATGCACTTGCTCAAGCCTGTCAAGCAATTCATGCTCTGCTATGCACTTGCTCAAGCCTGTCAAGTAAACACCACTGTGATATGCACTTGCTCAAGCCTGTCAATCAAACCCCGCTCTGCTATGCACTTGCTCAAGCCTGCCAAGCAAACCCCGCTCTGCTATACACTTGCTCAAGCCTTAAACAAAAACGCGGTGCTATGCACTCGCTCAAGCCTGTTAAGTATGTTACACATTGCTTTCCCATGTTTATCATTCCCTGTACTTGACATGTGTGTATCAGATTCTCGAAGTCCTTCTTTCTCATTACATGTCCCAGACACTTCAGCTGATCTTAAATATGTGTTTCCTTTTCGTTGCTATCCAATACCAAAACTTCATTGCTGCTCACATGCTCGGTCCTTAAAAACGGTATCTTCTCGGCCTCAAATACTGCGCTCACTTAAGAACTATTAGTGTTCAGTCATCCAAAAATGGATTATTGCTACCATATTTGAGACTGTCGATAAAGTATAAGTAAATGGCTCTTAGTGGACCAGGCCGTTTGCAAACTTTTAGTTATAGGAAAAGTAGAGGAATAAGAAGAAAAATCAGTATTTGTCTGATATCTTGTGGTGAAACCTGAACAAAACGATTGGTTTCCTTTGTACGGACGTGTGCAGGAAAAACGTGACATATAATGAGTTTTTTCATTTCGTTTATTTTCATATTTTTAATGAAATTTGTTTTTTAATCATTTCACCCCAAGCAAGGCATTCCATCGCCACTATTGCGCATGGGGCTACGTAGGGGAAGGTAAAGAGGAGGAGTGGTTAGGTGTAGGAAATATCAGAAGGAAGGTGATAGATGGGTAAGGATACCGAGGATGAGGGATGGGGAGATGGGAAGAGTGTTTGAAAGAATGGGAGCGAGTTAGTGTGTTAAGAGGTGTCTATTGACCTTACATTTAAACTCCTGGAGATTGTAGCTGTCGAGGAAGCAATCATGTGGAAGGGAATTCGACAGTCGGGAAGTGCGAGAAAAGAAACTGGAGTAGACGTTGCGGTTGCATTTTATCAGTTTCACTGTAAAAGGGTGTGATCTAGTTGCTAATCTAGGTTCTCGTGCAAATTAGTATCTAGGGAGCAGCAGTGACCCAAGTTCATTGGAGCAGAAGCCGTGAAAGTATTTATAGAAGAGACACAGGGAAGCCACGTCGCGCTGGTGAGAGAGAGACTGCAGGCGGTCTGCCAAGTTGGTATCGATCACATTACAGACCTTCCGCTGTACCTTGTCGAGAAGCCCTAGGAGAATAGCAGGAGCACCCGACCAGATATGGCAGCAGTATTCAATGCACGGGCGAATGGTAGATTTATAAATGTGAAAGATAGATTCAGACGGAAAAAAAACTTCCGGGCCCCGCACAGAGAACCGACTTTCATAGCAGCGGATTTACCAATGGATTCGATATGTTAGCAATAGCATGAGAAAAACTCTTCCACTTCCACAGATTGCTTAAATAGCGGGATGGCTTAGGTGTCAGCCATTATAGAAAAATTGATACTCTGAATTCAAAACCGTAGATAGGACAATAATGAGTTGCTAGATGGGTGATTGGTTGGGAATAACAGGTTCTGTAAGCTCCGACCGTATTGATGGTGTTATGGATAATGGTTTGAAGTTAAAAATCAGGGGACCGAGTTCCATTTCCCGTTTTTTTTTATTCACTTACGGGTAAATAACATTAAAAAAAGTATGAATATTTTCTCCCACCAACTTTTGATTAATCCCGTCTTAATTTAGTATTTTAAATAAATCACAGCTTTTATACTGAGAAAAACAGTGAAGGCAGTTCGTCATTATACTTTAACTTTCGCTTTGTGAGCGACTATAAACAGATAAGGGTATTTGTAAGGTAGAGGAAGAGAATTGTTGAAGGCATATCACTTATTCTATTTTTTGCACAAATGTTTCTATTAATTTACAATAACTAAGGATGAAAATAAATTTTTATTAATAAGAAATATTCCTTGACACTTTTGTTTTAGTTAGATTTTCAAATTAATAGATTGCTTAATATTTCCAACAAGCAAAATACTCGACCAATGAATAAAATTCTTAACTTTCAAATGATTTAAAAAGGCAGAAACTATGATATATTTTTCCTTCTTTTTTTTTCTTTGCGAAAAATTTAAATTTACCGCTTTTTTATCCAGCGTTTATTGCAATATAATTCTCTTTATTGAAAACTAATCCAAAAGTATAATTTACCTTCTAAAACTTCATTTGAAGAATATTAGCTAAAGAATAATTAATTTGATTTGAGAAAAAAATTGCTTTAAGTTTAAAGTAATAATAGAAATACATTTTAACCCGACAGTAGGGTTTTTTTTAAGTGTAATATGATACCTTAAACGGTAGAAGTAATTGTCAGGAACATTCAATGAAAAATGATGGCCCAGCAATGACGTGACCGACACATACATTCCGCTTTAGATAAATGTCAACAAAGGACAAGGATGGTTGGTAGATATATCCGACCGTTGATTATATCAACAAATTGCCACGAAAAAAAAAAATAAAATAAAATAAGCGACAACAGGCTTGAAATGCAATAGACCGCCGGATGTGATTGACAGATAAATCCGGCTGTGTCTGAAGTTAACAAAGCGACAAACCGAAAAAGCAAAATTACGTGGGAATTTTAAGAAGTTATAAGAGACTAGAATTTTTTGTTGAAGATACAGAAAAGACCCTTGCTGGCTTGCAACTCTCGAAGGCCCCTTTCTGTGCCTGAACTTTCTCCGACTACTGTACTGTTCTACACAAGCATCAGCAACGAAGAATAAAAATAAATGATTATATTTTATATTTACATGTTTCTCGTTGTTTGACCTGATCCAACGGCAGTATATAACATAAGGTTCTTGTGGATTTCACAGCCTTATGCAGATTGATATTAATCTAATGCTATTTTATTGTAGCTTTAAGCATTAAGAGATAATCAAACTGGGCGCCTTTATATATAATTTTAAGTCCTAAGTAGTCGAAAAAAAATTAAGAAATATTCTCCATAACCTAATGTTTTATTTAATTTTAAATATTTTTAACTGTAAATTTCTGTAGTCATCGCTCTTCTTTTTCTAAAATGTCATGTGTGTTCTCTGTATATAAAATCGGCAAATTTATACTTATAAAATAATGAAATTCTTATGAAAATATTTTAATTTGATGATTTGTACTACGCTTTTCCATTTATGATTAGTACATATAGTTTTTACTTTACAATATCATCTACAATGGTGAAAATAATACAGAATTTAAAATAAAATTAAAACTTGATAAATTATTCTAATTAAATTTGTTTAGAATATCAAGTAAAATTCATAATTCATCGAAAAATAATTTTCTTAAACAAGAATGTCCATAATATATGTTATTTATAAAAGCAATTAAAAGTTCTTTTTTTTTCTAATTAAATGTTGTCTTAGTTTTATTGATTTTTATTTTACGATTCAGAATCAATTTTAGTTAAATTGTGTTTCTGTTTGAATTTTTCTAATAGTCCTGCTATTTTATTAAACTGTTAACAGAGGATGGAAAGTGCGACACAGACCCTAAGGCGGGTTGGTATGGCATTTCAAAAACTAAGTAAAGTATTGAGAGACAGGAAGATTTCGTTGAAGACAAAGAAAAGAGTATTGGATTGTTATGCTATATTTTTCTTCTACATATCACTTCGAAGCAACAGAAATGTGCTTCTATGGAAGAATGCTGAGAATACCATAAACAGACGATGTGAGCAACAACAACTACTGTTATCAACAAAATATTTACTTACATTCGATACATTTCACTGTCTACAAGCGGTCAAAAGGAACAGTTTTTCACAGGTAATTCTGGTATTCATTTTAGAAAATCATTCAGTCTCACAAACCGGCATAAGAAAAATGAAATCTATCTCGTAGTTTCAGATTATGTTGAAAATAAAGATTAACACAGCTTTCTATGATAAAAGTTCACAAAATCGTATAACTATAGAAAGGCATTTGTATATCTTTCAAAGTTTGTAGAAAATTCCTTTTTTCTTTATTCCCTTTATTTGCTTTTCAATGATTTTCTACTTCATCCTCTTTTTCTTTTATTGCTCCTCAATAAGCTCCTAGAAACAGGAATAGTCTTTCGTATGTGGTCTTTCAGCTTTTAATTTTTAAAATTAAAATCAGCTCCAAATTTAATAAAAATAAAAATATATCTTAGCTGTAATTTCCGCTCCTCATTGGTTAAAATATTACAAATGTATCTTTTTAAACCACTCCTGTTTTAAAACATTATTTTTGCAGGATCATCAGTCCTGATTGCAATTTTCTTGCAAATCTGTTACAAACCGATTTTTCTTCATGTACGTTTTCTTTTTATGAATTTAATTTTGACGGATTTTATTTTACATCAGCAAACTATGTGCATCACATATACAGAGGTTCACACATCCGATTTATTCAAGCAGTTTTTTATAAACCGTCTGTCGCCTTTTTATGTGTTTTTTCTTGAAAGAATTTGTATTAATGACTTTCAATTTATATTAAATTTTTAAACACTCCTCTCAAAAGAAAATTTATGAAACATACCTTGTCTAGTGTATTATCTTTTTATATTTACTTTTAAATTAATTACTATATAAATTTTACACTACTTTATTTAAATTTTATAAAATCTATGATTTAAGTTGTACCAAGAATGGCGATTAATAAATATAGCAGGAAAATTAAATTGATTTTGATATAATTCAGGCGTGTATTTTTAGTTCATTCGTTAGTAATTAGTCAATAGATTAATGTTCTGTCTTGTGGATGCACGCGTTTGAGTGTCGGCCTTTATTAAACTACTAAATTTGTGTAGAACACCTGATAAAAAGATATCTTTAAGAAGTAACTTTTGGCGAGATCTGATTCTGCGTTTTGATTATTCCGGGAGATTAAAATTTATCCAGGTTTTATAAAGCTATAATGGAGGTCATTTTAGTAAAGAAAAGGTCAATTACCACTTTTAAAAATGCACATCTCTCATTTGAATTTTGATGCCTATAACTGTAATTTATATTTTTGTATCCGGAAGTTTAATGCAAGTACGATAGCTGCCTTAAGGCAGTTTTTCTTTAAGAAAAGTTGCTTAAGTTTAGGACATTGAACATTAATTTGACGGTTTACAAATTGAGATAATGACTGAAACTGGTGCCTCTAAAAAAATCGTGTTTATCTTAATAAGAAACAATCAGCATTGCAAAAATTTTGTATGAAATATATTTATTTTCAACGCATATATATATATATATATATATATATATATATGTATATATATATATATGTATATATATAGGTATCACGATATGAGAAAAGGTTAGTTATCATTATGCGGCTAAATGAGTTATATATCTACCAGTAAATAAGATAATTCTCGAGAGAACACGTCAAGTGTCTAAAACTTTGACAGATCACGCTTCTTTGCACGTATTGTAAAGTGTGTACTGTGCAAAGATTTTTTGGCTGAGCGCTGTGCGACTTACTTGGCTATTGTCTACGATGCAGCACTGAAAGGCAGAAGACTTTGCACACGTTCGGCCAACACATTGGCTGATGGCTCAGTTCATTGCTTATTTATTCCGATATTAATTCAGTGAGGCTCAACTTGATGGGGGTTCATTGCGTGAACTGTCAGTGGTGAAATGCTTATGAGAATCAAAATGGCGGCCAACTGCCAACAAGATGATTCACTCAATAGACGCATGCGCAAACGAATTAACGCGCAGTAAACGAAGACGGAGACTTTGGCAGACAGATAAAGTCCCATTAGGAGTATGCGTAAACACGCTTCATTGCGCAGGTATATTTATTAAGTGTATGTCACAATGAAGACGAATATGACGAATAAAGTTTGGGATTATTAGCACCTGGTTATTTGTGCTTACGTATTTGTGTATGTTGATTTGTTGATTGTAACTGCCTGCAACTAATAATATTAGACAACAGAACTAATATACATAATAGGAAGATCAATATATATATATATATATATATATATATATATATATATATGTGTGTGTGTATGTAAATGTATGAGTTTTTACACACTCATAAAATTGTCGTCTAAATTACGCAAAAATGAAAATAATATTGATATCACGTTTAAACGGATATATTTATTAAAATTACACAAAATATGTAAAAATACTATTGGATAGATTTGTTCAATAAAATCATCATTGGCCACAACTACGCTATAGAGATGACCTCGAATTCACCTACAAATCTTTAGGACAGTCTACTTGCTTAAGTTAGTGAATGTCACTATTATTTTTACGTTCAGTTCATTTTCGGAGTTACAAGATTTGTATGTCTCTTACTCGACTGCACCTCATATAATAACCAAGAGGGTCATATTCTGGGGGGTTAGGTGACCAGATGTAAGAGGTGATGTGGTTGCAGAAAATTCCTGAAAGTCATCACTGGCTTCTCTTGTTTGTGTAACAGGGTACAGTTTTCTATAACCACATATAGAGTCATCTAGCAGCCACACACTTGACCTACGGTAAAACAAGTTCCTGGACGTATTTGATGCACAATTCGATATTGAGATTCTGTGTAGGTTCCATCAAGCTTAGACTACAGATTTTTAGTTAAAATCCAAGAAGTCATACAATACATTAACCCCACTTCTACAGTTACTCGGAAGAATCTGCTTGATGTTGTCTGGCAGATAAAGTTCCCAGATTACGTTCATTTTTATTTTCTCAATGCAGCCTAGGATTTCAGTGAAATTTGCATTTAAGTGGAATTTATTTTCCTTCCTATCTGTGTAATCGTTTACATAGCTAGGTACAATAATATAACTTAACACACAACACACAGATATATATATATATATATATATATATATATATATATATATATATATATCGATTATTTAATTACTTAGTTTTTGGTCATAAAAATTAGACCAGAATACATTTTTATTAAAAAGTTTTTAATACAATTATATTGCACAACATTTGAATATTCTTCAGTTGTAAACGAGTTATTACGTGACTTAGGTTTCAACATTGTGGTATCTTCAGGCGATTTGCAATAACTGATTTTACCTTTTCTTTACGAACGCTGACATTTCTTTTGTTTTGTTTTTTTTTGAACGCGCAATTTTTAAAATTAAAAGAAATTATGATGTTCCATCCATGGTTATATGAACTTTAAGTAGGTGATTTATAAATTATGATCTCATTACGATTGAGCTCTCTAGAGAAGAACATTTTAAAAACAATTAACACTTCTACGATTTAAGCATTAATCTTCAGTAATGAATTGACTTCTCCGCGTGGCTAGTGTGTGTATGCACAGCATATATATAATACGCTAAATTACACCCCTCTCATGATATGCACCGATAGCTTAGGGAATAGGCACTCCGACTAACAGAAGATCGGTCGAAATTCGATTCCGTCTCGAAGTGGATATCTAGTCATACTGATTAGCGTTGATAAAGCGAATCAGGCTTTGATATATATATATATATATATATATATAATCAATTGCTCTAAGCGTTATATTTATTGGGTACTCGTGATTGAGTTGCCTGCACTGATTTGTATTTTTTATTAAACAGTGAAATTAATAACGACAGCCATAAATTGAAAAATTCTACTAAAAACAATATGTGTCGCATGGTAGTCGAAACTGCATCGCATCTCCCTCATCAGCGAAACCATTTTTCGAGACAAATAGTTCTCGTTCCTGTTTGATCACGTATACAAGCCTGCAGGGGCAGGGCTTTAATCAACTATTTTAGGAATGTACCATTCTTGTTGGAACTTCTGCAAATCTAGATCTGATAACATCAGTTTCATCGTAACTGTAATGTAAACAACAGCAATTTATTCATATTTTTTCTCCACCCCACCCAATGAAATCTAGTACATCCCATCCCCTTCCTTTACCTAAGCTCTCCTCTGGGCTTAGAATTTTCTCTCGTTTTCTGTTTATAAGGGGTCGAAGAATGCATGCCTTAAAATGACATGATGAAAATGGCTATTTTCCGACTAAGTTTTATCTGAACTTACATATAAAAAAAGTACGCTGTCACACTCTAAGTGAGCACTCTGGAAGAATGGTAGACTTTGAAATATCAACGGCTACTCTAGCGTCAAGGTATCGTTCATTCAGTAATGAATTAAAACACTCTCACTACTGGCGTATGAATACAGGGTATATCATAGGCCAAAAGTTTGCCTCCTTCTAACGAACGCCCATAGCCCAGATGTAGAATCGCCGACTGACGCCAATTCAGTCGGGTTTCAATCCTGGGTAAAAAGCAATCGGATGTCAGACCTTACTTTCGGCTATACTTTTAACCATTTTCAATGATGGAATTTATTTACGTTTAACAGAATGTATGTCGTGTTATGTATCGTTGTAGATTTGTGTGTATGCTTTATGGTCTAAGCACGGTAAGCACGCTGTTAGCGTGTTCGTATTTGATATTATTGTGTGTTCGTTGTTTCGTATTTATTTTTATTGCTTTCATTATTTTTAGACTATTTCTTTTTGCCTGTGGTTGATGAAATGATATTTGCGCTGTCAACAGGTATGTTACGGTTCAGTAGGTTGCCGTGTTTGTTTAAATGATATCGATCACATGAAAAATTACCTAAAAACCATAAACATAATATTTGTATGTCATTTTTAATGTAATCTTCATATATATATATATATATATATATATATATATATATATATATATATATATATAATGTTTACTGATAGATTCCGAGTTTAGTTCTACATACTCACGCAGAAAGAAAGAAAAATACTGGATTTTAAAATTAAATACATATAGGCTAGGGTTAAATAGGGACTTACGTGCTTTGAATCTTTATAAATATTTCAATAGTTAAACAATTTTCAGATAAACTTAAAAAACATTTCTTTTAAGCAACATTTACAAGTATGATTAGAGATACGTTTACGTTTACAAATATTAAAAAAACTCTCTCGCTTTCTAAGTCACGTGATGTAAACAACTCTCGACGAACGCTCTCTAGTTTAAATTTTAAAATCATTTTGTGATGAAAGGTCGAGGTCGGTCTGAAATATCATATATATATATATATATATATATATATATATATATATATATAATAATAGAAATAAATAAATACTGTCAAAAAATACATTTTTAAACTTACAATTTTTTAGTAGTTTTTCCTATACATATTAAAACAGTATACGTGGATTATCATTATGCTATATATATATATATATATATATATATATGCACAAGTAAACGCACACTTATAAATAATTTTTGTTGTTAGAAATCCATGCACAATGTAATATATCAGAGCTACTAAGCATAGATGAATAAATATACATATTATCATACGTCTATAGCACAACTTAGAGTTTCATACCACATGCAATCATCAGGTGCATATAATGTACTGACCATTCTTGGATTTTAATGTTTAATTCACGCGCCGTTCATGTTATTTCTCAAGACATTCTACAGGTTTTTATCTCTCTCATTTTGTTCATATCTATCTATCTATCTATCTATCTATCTATCTATCTATCTATCTATCTATCTCAGTCCGTTCATTTTCTATCTATCTATCTATCTATCTATCTATCTATCTATCTATCTATCTATCTATCTATCTATCTATCTATCCCAGTCCGTTCATTATCTATCTATCTATCTATCTATCTATCTCAGTCCTTTCAAACTAAAAGAGAAGCCAATATATGATCATCAGCAAACAGAGGAGCACAAAATACCAATTACAGGTGGGGAATATACAATCAAGCAGGTACATAATTCTAAATATTTTGTAAGTGTTCTAACAGAAGCTGGAAAGCGAGATATTAAGAACTGAAGACGAATTGGTATAGCGAAGGACGCATTCCAGAAACTGATAGAATATTGAGAGACAAGAAATTTCCCTAGAAATAAGGAAGAGATGACTGAATTGCTATGTGATGTCTATTTTTCATTATCGCAGTGAATGCTGGCTAATATCATCAAAGATAAGGAAAAACTTGAATAACTGAAATGTGGTTCTAGCGAAAGATGCTGCAGATAGCAGGGATCAAGCATGTGAGCAATCATGAGGTTTAGAAAGGATGGAAACGAAAAAAGACATTTATACTGAGCATCAGAAAAAACAGCAAAAGTTCCTCTGACCATAACTCTCTACACAAATCGCAGTTATATAGACCTTTATTTTTCTGGAAAAAAGACAGAATGAAAATATTGTTGCTTTTATTAATTTGTTATGTTATTTTTACTCAAATTTCCAGAGATTATTATTTTCTGTGGAGTAAGTGCATAAGAAATCGTTTTTTTTTTGTATTTTCCCTCTCCGTTCTGTCTGTAATAATTTGCTTGGCTTGTTTTTTTGTTTGTTTGTTTGTTTGTTTTCTCTCTTACTAACATTTTCGACTTTAAGCTCCGTTTGGTTAAAATATTGTTCCATTGTCTTGAGGTTCTTCTATTTATTTTCCTAGCGATGCCAAAGTTAGGGGCAGCTAATCTCACCCAACCCCAGTGGAATCTTTAATTTTCGTACATGACCAGACCTTGTATTCAAATTCTGACCATAACTCTCTGCACAAATCGCAGTTATATAGACCTTTATTTTTCTAGAAAAAAGACAGAATGAAAATATTGTTGCTTTTATTAATTTGTTATGTTATTTTTACTCAAATTTCCAGAGATTATTATTTTCTGCGAGGTAAGTGCCTGAGAAATCGTTTTTTCCCGTCTCCGTTCTGTCTGTAATAATTTTCTTGGCTTGTCATTTTTTTGTTTGTTTTTTAATTGGAGTAGATAGCCCAAACTATCGCCCGTTTCACACTCCTCCCACGTCTATTGTTCCCTGTTTAGGATGTGGTCTCCGGCTTTCTCTTCTGACCTTAGTATTGGTGCTTCCGTGATTTTCCTGCGATCTGTCTGGTTGGTGGCAACGGCTCATCTTTGTGAGGTTACCGGGTTGGCAGTATCCTGGTTGCTGCTCCCGACTGGGAGTTAGGAGCCCTAAATCTTACGTAGCGTCAAGAGCGGCTGCTCTGATCAACAGCTGTATAATATCGGGGTTCTTGTAGTGCCATGTCGCGCATGGATAGGTGTCCCTGCAAACGCTCTCGGTGGGCAACCCTGAGGCCACAACTTGTTGCAGCTCTAGCCAGTTTCCCTCCCAGCACAGATCGTGGATAATGACCGCCTGTATCCACTACCCTAGGTCCCTCACTATAAACAAAACATATGATGAACAAAAGCAGAAACAACCCTAAACAAGCTAAAATCAAACCACCTAAAGCCCATAACCTTTCCTTCACTAATATCCTGGGCATTCGTACTAACTTTCCTAGCGTAGAAGCTTTCCTTCATGAAAAGTCTCCGCACATCCTAGCGCTTTGCGAAACTAACTTCAGCTCTTCTATTCCCTCCTCTGACCTCTCCATCCCTGGCTATCTCCCCCTCTTAAGGAAGGATTCCACTGTCCACATGCATGGGCTGGGGATCTACGTCATCGAACACCTCCCCATAGCTAGGGTGACTTCACTTGAATCTGCTGCCCACCAGTACGTATGTCTCCGCCTGTCTCTCCTTAGTTCGGTTAGTTACTTATTCTTTCTGTATCGCTCTCCCTCCTCTCCTGACTGCTCCCTTCTAGATAGCATTGCTGACAACATTGATAGGGCTATTTCCTGCCATCCATTCGCTCACATATTTGTATTCGGAGATCTCAACAGCCATCACACTGGGTGGCTTAAAGACTCTGTTACTGATCTAGCGGGCGTCCACGCCATGAACTTTGCTATTTCCCAATCCCTTACGCAAGGGGTGGACTTCCCCACTCGCTTCCCAAGCACTCCCTCCAGACACTCCTCACTACTAGATATATGTTTATCTCTGCCCCTGACGCCTGTCAAGTCTCGCAGCTTTGTCCGCTCGGCAACTCCGACTATGCTGTTGTCTCTCTCAGTATTTTTTCCATTCTCACTCCCCTCAGGAGCCTCCTACATATAGGTCTTCCTACCGCTACCAAAAAGCTGACTGGGATGCATTTCGCGATTTTCTCTGCTACGTCCCTTGGGGAAAATGTTCGATCTCCCAGTTGATGACTGTGCCTCTGAGGTCTCGTCATGGGTGAAAGCTGGCATTGATGCCTTCATACCCACCAGGAACTATTGCCTAAAACCTCATTCCTCTCCGTGGTTCTCTCCTGCCTGTTCGGCCGCCATTGCCCACAGGAACCATTACTTCCGACGATTCAGAAGCCAGTCATCTGATCACAATAGGCGCCTATTCACATCTGCTCGCAATAAGTGCAAGAGAATCCTGAATGACGCCAAACTGTTGTTCGCTGAGAGAATGCGACAGCACATAGCTGACCACAAGTTCGGCTCCAAGGACTACTGGCGGATATGCAAACAACTGCAAATCCTCTATACCTCCTTTAATCCATAAATTTGAGGTTCTCACATCATCTGCGGACAAAGCTGAGTGCTTTGCCCGCATATTCTCATCCAACTCCACGTTTGACTCATCTGGAGTATGCTCACCCGACTTCCCCGTTAGAACGGAGGCCAAACTGCACGACGTACATATTACCCGAAGGTAGTATCCCGAGTAATTTCAAAACTTGACCCCCATAAGGCGAGCGGTGGCGACGGAATCCCGGTGATAGTTCTTAAGAGGTGTGCCCCTGAACTCTCCTCTGTCCTCTCTAAACTGTTTAACTACTGACTTTCTGCTTCCTGTTTTCCTGCATGCTGGAAGTTCTCTTCAGTCTTTCCTGTACTTCAGAATTGTGGTGAAACCTCGGACCCATCCAACTATCGCCCTATCAGTCTTCTACCGATTTTCGGGAAAGTGTTTGAGGCCATAATCAATGCTGAAATAGTTCAACATCTTACTGCCAAAAAACTCTTCTCTGACAAGAAATATGGCTTCCGCTTTGCCAGGTCCACTGCCGATATGCTAACAACCTTTACGGAGTACATGCTCCGGACACTCGATGTGTCAGGCGAGGCTCGTGCAGTTGCTCTGGACATCTCCAAGGCTTTTGACAGGGTCTGGCACACTGGTCTCCTTTGCAAGCTACGGGGTTACGTCATTACCGGACGCTTGCTTGACCTAATCCAGTCCTTTTTGAACAACCGCAAAATGAAGGTCGTATTGAATGGGCATGCCTCTTCATCCTACAGCACGAATGCCAGTGTCTCCCAGGGCTCTATCCAAAATATACTCCCGCACAAGTAAGAAACCTGGCATGGCGGACAGTGATAATCTCGCTGCTGACCTTGAACGGGATCAACACTCTGTGGTGAATTGGGGCAAGAAGTGGCTTGTTAATTTCAATGCGTCCAGGACCAAGCTGTTGTCTGTCAACCATCACAGGCAACCTCTCCTGCCTCACATAAGCATGGACCAAGCAATTCTCCCTGAATGCAATACACTGCGCCTCTTCGTCCTTACCCTTTCTTCTGATCTCAAGTAGAACCGCTACATCGAATCCATAGCTAAATCCACTGCTAACAAGGTTGGGTCACTGTGTCGATCCAGGATGTTCTTTCCAACTGAATCCATCCTGCATATATACAAGTCTACCATTCGACCCTGCATGGAGTACTGCTGCCATTTATGGTCAGGCGCTCGTGCCGCTCACCTCAGTGTTCTCGACATGCTCCAAAGGAGAATTAGTAACGTGATAGGTGCTGACTTGGCGGCTCAACTACAGCCACTTCCCCACCGACGAAATGTGGCCTCCTTTTGTCTGTTCTATAAGTACTTTCATGCCTTCTGCTCAGACGAACTTAAGTCACTGGTACCTCCTCAACAGGTGTTTACTCGTGCAACCAGAATGGCAACTGGGTCCCACACATTCACAGTTAGGTTAGCCAAATGCAGACGACAATTCTCTCCTGCAGCTTCTTCTCTCGCACTTCACGCCTGTGGAACTCGCTCCCATATTCTTGCTTTCCTGACGGCTACAACCTCCAGAAATTTAAATGCAATGTCAATACTCATCTACTAACCACTTGACTCTAGCTCTTCCCCCACCCCGTATAGTCTTCCCTTTCTCTCCCCCTTGCAACTGCCATTACACCTGCATTTTCATCTTTCTATTGCTTCTTTCTAATTGGTGTGTAATCCTCTTCTCCCTCCTCTAATTTTCTTTCAGTTATGTAGCCCCCCGCACATCAGTGGCATTTACGCCTTGCCCGGAGTGAAATGATTAAAAAAAATGAGGAAAGATGTCTTGGAGAATCTGAAACTCTTAGGTCAGATAGAAGGAAAGAGAGACTGGGGAAGGCAGCGAGTAACATACTTGCCCGGCCTGAGCAAGTAGATGGCAGAGTGGGGTTTGGGTAGGGTAATAGGAGAATGCATGATAAGAACCACTAAGGATGGTGAGACGTGGAGGGCCATGATCGCCTACGTACTGAAGTGACAGGGTACATAGAAGAAGAAGAAGAAGAAGAAGAAAGGGGTTTATTTCTTGTTTTCTCTCTAAGATTGCTTTTTTGTTTCTTTCTCTTCTACTTTTTGCAATCCCTTGCGTCTTAATAACATTCTTGACTTGCTTTTTGGTGAATCGATTTTTTTTAGTTAGAAACACCAAACAGTAAGAACAAATTAAATCAGAATCGTAAAAGTAAAAAAGAAAGGAAGAAAGAAATTAAGAAAGACAAAAGAAAGAAATACAGAAAGAAGTAATAAATGTGTACATAAAAAATGTAATCTTGATAAATCTTTGAATATATTCATGATATAACTTGTGTATGTATTGTCATTAAATATTTTCATCCGAGCTATTTCATGTTGAATTCGTTTCGTTTCTCTCGCTCGGTCTGTGTATAAATCTTCTTAATATACCTGCTAATTAACAGAATAAAATTTATGGTAATATTCTACGAAGAAATATCTGTCAATTTAGACCCTTTATCAATTATTAAGAGACATCTGTGCGCGGATTTAACAATCTGCGTATTGCATTTTGAGTTAGATTGACAACATCGGAAAAAGTGAACGAAATATCACACATAACTATATATAGGGAAATGTCCTGAGTAAGACGATAACAAAATGAATCATCAACGCAATTCTCAGACTATGAAAATCCCTGATTTTTATTGGTTAATCAAACAACACAATGGTTAACAAAATAATTTTTTTTTTTCGCAAAAGCGTTGTCAATGGTGGTACTTCAATAAAAGTGAAACATGCTTGCTTGTTAAAAGAGAGATTGATTACATATATATATATATATATCCTTAACTAGGAAATAAGAGAAGTAAAAAAGGAAAAGTCCTTGGGAGTGAGGGCATTACAATCTTGTCTTCACGAAACATCGAATTTGGCATATTTCTGCTCAATTAAGTGATAAAATCTCCTCAAAAAATCCTATCAACGCTCTATTAAACACTTGAAAAAAACCTGCTTGCCAAAATATCTGTTTATCCGTAGACCACTGAAAAAACACCAATATGTGCACTATTTATACTTACAACTGAACGACATACATATATGTTTCATTAAAAGAATGCATAATTTAGATTTGCTTAATTTGTATATATTTAGCATTTCAACGTCCTTAATAATCATTCTGATTTCTAAATTTTATTGGAATATGATATGAAATTTGCCATATCTTAGTACATCCGATTAACGTAATTCGTTGTTTTCTGAGGCATTTGTCGTTTGCTATGCCAATATATAATTTCGCTTTGTTGCTCTTTATTTCTTTTCGTGTCACCGCGTGGAAATTCTAATCTTATTAATTTTAATAAATGTAATATTTTTTGTTCCAGTTTGGATAGAATCATTTTAAAAAACAATCAAAAACTTTTAAAATACCGTTTTCTAATATGTACTACGGCTGTGCGTTGTGGTGTAGTGGATATCGGCTCGGAACGAGAAATCGGGGAGCTGATTTCGAATTCCAGTTGAATTCCTTGAATTCACTTACACGCAAATACCATTGAGAAAGGTATTAAACCGTCTCGTCCTTCCAGTTATGTGTTAAATAATAGGACAGATTAGGTTCTATAGCCTTGTCTGGCAACCAGTCAACCGCAGAAAGTAATGGCTACCTAATGCTTGCTAATCTTCTACCCAGTCAGTCATGCCTCTTTCGAGACATGATCGCCCGAGCGTGTATCACGTATGGCATTTAACTGACTGAGTGAATATGTACTACATTCGTCACTAAGTATCACGTATGGCATTTAACTGACTGACTGAATATGTACTACATTCGTCACTAATAATCTTCTGCCCAGTCAGTCATGCCTCTTTCGAGACATGATCGCCCAAGCCTGTATCACGTATGGCATTTATCTGACTGACTGAATATGTACTACATTTGTCACTAAGTGCTTTGGAGTTTTGTGGCTTTCAGAATCGTGAAACCACTTCTTAATTGCTGTTGTTCCCAGGCTCAAGCTGATCAGGATTCGTAGCTCCTGTTAGGCTTCTAGTTATTGGATATGATAAAAACAAAACCAATATAATATTAAAGCACAAAAATACAATATTACAGTATGACCAAAAATATACTTCATTTATAGCTGAATGCATAGAATTACGTTTGTATTAATTTTAATTGGAGACAATTTTTTTCATAAATATTTATAATTCGGCATTAAATAGCCCATGGAGTTGAGGATATACCATTAACAAAATCAACCAACCAATTGAAAGATATCTTTCATGACATTATCCGGCAATTTCTTAAAATAAAATGCGTTCTAAAATATAACACCAACAGCATAAAAACATACCTATCACCACTTCGAGTAATTATGTCTCTACAAACAGGTATACAAACAAATATGGATATTATCTAATATGTATTCAATAGAAATCAGAATAACATATATTATATTACTTAAAAGCTCTCCCACAAAATAATTAGATTTCTGTATTAAAAATCACTGTAATTTTTATAATAATATTGGACATTCGTGGCCAGAATAAACAGACTTCCACCTAGCAAATGACGCTCGGTCGTTTTTTATGTTATCTGTGATAGTGAACAATGTTAGAAAGACAATTTTATCATATATATATATATATATATATATATATATATATATATATATAGAGAGAGAGAGAGAGAGAGAGAGAGAGAAAGAGAGAGAATGAAAGCGAGAGATAGTGTTTGATTATAATAGTGTTTAGTGACAGAATTGGTGTTACTTTCAGGAGTTTAATTGTGGAATGTCATCTTTTTATGTAAGTAGATTTTTTTCTCAAAAATATATCGATATGGAAGCATATAATAGAGCGTTAATACTATTAATGTGCAGAAAATTGTTACTAAACTGATCTGTGTTCTTTCAGTCATGTTGACTTCGATGTTTCGTGAAGGCATTCTTGTAATGTCTTAACTTCTTCAGGATCATTTGGTTTTCTCTAAAGAGTGAAGAAGTTGTCTTTCAAAGTGTATAAATCTGTTGAAACACATAATAAAATCAGACAAAATATAGAATTTTCAAACGTGTAAAAGCGACCATATATTAATATCTATTGGTTATTTTGCTTTCTTATATTCGTCTTATTTTTACTCCCAAAGATCCTGCTATTTAAACACTTCTATTTTAGTTGAGGAATAAGGAATTTACCTCTGATTGATTTGAGACATTATTTTCGCCTTTCATACACTTCATATCGGAATCCTGCACATTATTAGACATAATACATAAATGTGTAATTATAATAATTCTTATGTAATAAGTAATTATAGTATAATTTTTGATCATTTAACACCAAGAAAAGAAATAAAAATGAACTTTTAGTGAGATGGTTAATGTTTCATTTACTCGGCCTTGTATCAGACATAATCGAATCTCCTACAGCTTACAAGTTTCATGCAGAATTATCATCATCAGGTTTAAGAGGGTTGACTGCACGTTGGAATGTGTGAATTAGTGTAAGAATAAAATGTACATTTTGTATCTTAAAATAGAAATTTATTAGAAAGAAAGAATACCATCAGTTGTAGGAGTTAATGTGCAATTAGAAACATTATTAAAAGTTTAGGGTAGAGTTCGTGTTCACTGATAAAGTTATGGGTATCAAGACTTGTAGAACATGTTCGTAGTAATAATTGTTGAAAGAGTATATGCGTATGTACCTATGTATTTGTTTGTTTGGTATGAATATATTTAGATGGAGAAGAAATAAAATAAATCAGCACACGAGAAAGAAGGAGGAGGACAACGTGTGACGCGACCCATGTACGGGTCGGTTAAAGTTTCCCGTTACATTTTAGTAATTTTGTCTCGCTGACGTTGATCAAGTCATTTATAACATCTAGATTTTTCGCACTAACTAGCGAATTCCTTTTGAGTCTTGCAATCCACTGCATCCAACTGGCGAAATTCCGTTACGACTTTGTCTTTAAGCACATAGTCAATCTTTTTTCTATTTGGGAAAAACCAGGATTGAACACGTCATTGTGAATTTTTGTAAAAGAGAAAAATTAATTGCTTAATTTTCTTAGCTTTTTTAAAAAATTTTAATTTCTTATCCTTTCACTAGTAATATGCAAATATATATTTTAAACTTAATAATGAAGTTTAAGCAACTAAATTCAAATAGAATAATTAGGCTTACTTTTAAATTAAAATTTCATAAAATTTTTAATTTTATATTGTATTATATTTGTTTTGTTGATTTTATAATTTTGTTTATATAGTGGTGTGAGTATTTTGTGATCACAACAGTTTAACTAACTATTATCTCTTGAATATATTTTTAATTTTTACGACTCCAATTTCTTTCACCGTTAATTTATAATATCATTTTTCTTATATATATATATATATATATATATATATATATATATATATTATTAAACTGGCAAAAGTGTTAGCGGTCAATAAACAGACGTGTGGTGGAAATGGTAGAAACATTTTCTTTTATTAATAAAAATGTTATTTTTAGTAGAATACATGTTTACGTTGCTAACTATGTCTAAGAAAATATTATTCCGGTTAGCTTTATAGACCTGCATACACGTTGAACATGCTATTTATACTAATAATATATTGTATAATAATAGGAAAATATATGCATTTTAATCAGTTGATAACAATAAATAAATATATATTTATTATAATATAAATGTAATTATCATTATGAAGGCAATTACATAAAAGCATCAATATCCAAGCTTCGAACTGCCTTTTAAAAATCAAACGAGAAGTGGTCATACTATTCGTGATTCCGACACAATACACCCACTTTCACTACCACCAGATTCATCGCGTAACAAATCGGAAAGCGTGCACAGGAACGTTTCATCCAGCTGCTTAGTAAGAGTGAAATCATTCTATATATATTTCGCATAGATCTCAAAGTTTAATCAAAGAAAAGGTAACGCATTTAAATGCAAGATTTCTCATAAATCAGCTTAATATTGAAGATGTCTTTGCCCAATGAAAAAAAAGTACGTTGCAAAAAAATTAAAAAAACAAATCAGTTCATTAAAAGCCGATAGATATAAATTCAATGACGACATCCCATTAGCAGTCAGCAAAGAAGTAAACACGTCATTTGAAAGCAGGCTACCATATGAGCAAGTTGGAACTGCAATAATAGAAAACATGATTTTATTTGGCATAATTAACCCTTCTTCTATTCCGCCGGTTTTATTTTCGGCCGAAGGAGAAATACGTACTTTGTTTTTTCATGGTGATCACTTCTTGAAATGTCAACGTGTTTATACTTTTGTGGGACTGACATTCTCATATTGAATAACAAGTCCATCTCCAGTAAAGAATAAGAAAGTATATCGAACAATTCGTAAGGTTTCGATTTGCGACAATTATTAAATTTATATAAAACTGGCTTCACATGCGTGTTTGCTGAAATGATGTATTTGACAGGATTCGGCATACAATAACCTTGTATCAGAATTTGTCCAAATTTTATGATGGGCAGTTAACTAAAAGAAAAACAATATATAACATTTTTTTCGTCTTGTCGAAACTTTAAAATGTTTCCCCATCCTCAATGCACTTTTTCAGTTTCTCCTTTTATCAATTCTCATTTTTTTAATTTAATTTTTTTATTTTACGTATTCTTACTGAAGAAGATTTGGGAGAAAATATTTTAGTTAGCTTTTGAATATATCCGAACGCACACAACTACACCCGCATACAGAGGCACACATATATAAAAACCAAATGCACACATATAGACAAACCTATATAGACGCATGCGCAGAAACATACAAACCTCATACATACACACAAATATCTAGTCTCATTTACACTCATATAATACAATAACTATAAACATATCATATACATAGGGATATATGTGTGTGTGCGTGTGTGTTTTTGTGTGTGTGAGAGAGAGAGGCACATATTCCATGCGCCTCTCTCTCTCTCTCTCTCTATATATATATATATATATAGAGAGAGAGAGAGAGAGAGAAAGAGAGAGAGAGAGGCACTTGAAAGATAAATTACGACAGGACTGTGAATTCGAGCAACACTTGGTGTTCCATACTTTGGGCGTTGACATATGTTAGTCTTCTTTTCTCTGCGCAGTCAGGCATCTTGAATATCATTGGTTGATTTTCCGTATTTGCTGTTCACTATATACATACAGACAAGCCGAATCATTTTAATGAAAAACTTTGGCAAAAAATACGAAGTTCATTGCTTTATCATTGATAATTCATATTTCTATCGTCATTTGCTGTCTGTTTATTTCTTATTTATATTGACGAAATTAAAGTTTGCCAATGTCAATTTTGAATTTTTAACTCTGCAAAGCCGTTGAATGAGTCAACATAAAAGTTATGCTTCTAAGAGAACATATGAGAACTGTAAACTGAAGAATTAGTGGAATTAGAATATATTATCACAAAATTGCAAAAGGGTTTGATACTAATAATGGGTTCAATATTTTAATTAAATTTGAATAACTATAAATCCTACAAAAATTGGAGGGCTTAATCAGTAGACTAAAACGTGTTTTTAGAAATGATAAATATGAAAATGCATCAATTATTTTATATGAAAGAACAATTTTAACAGTTTGCACAACTATCTAGAGGAATAAGAAATATTAGAATTACAGAATTATCTTAAACAAAAAGCGATCAATTTCACTAGTTTGAATTACTCACCAAATACCAGAACTTATCTTAAATGAAAACAGAAAGATTTCACAAACCTGGAACACTCTCTGAATTATTCCAGAATGCATCATAAATAAAGCAGAACGATTTCTAAATGGATCAAGTTAACAAAATTGACAACTGCTTAGATTTGCCTTTGATTTTATTTAATGAAATATTTTTAAAAATTCATTAAAAGAAAATTACGCGTTCAAAAACTCTTAGAATAATAACGTTTTAATTGGTTACTCCAGTATTATTGTTTCACTTCTGTTACAACACTTCTTTGACAACAACTTATAAATAATATCTTTCTTCTTCTTCTTCTTCTTCTTCTTCTTCTTCTTCTTCTTCTTCTTCTTCTTCTTCTTCTTCTCCCATACTCCGTATTCATCGAGTACGCCGGCTTTTATGTCTCTGCGCAACATCCTTTCTTTTGTTGATATAACTAAGCCTGATCTTAGATTTTGTCCTCATTCTGTAAACCGTTCACCGTCGAGTAGACTCTTTGCTATTTTCTTTGGTTTCTTTTAGTTGTAGCGAATCATAGTCGCCAAGTTGTTGTAGCCTGTTTAGGCCAGGAAGAAAGCCACGGAAACAAGAAGGTAAGTTCAACCAGTGTATTAGAATAGCAGAAAATATATACAAAGTAAGAGTGTGCGTTGTGGTGCAACGACAATTCGGGGTGACGAGTTCGAATTCCAGTTGGATTCCTTGCATTCACTTACGCACAAATACCCTTGGGAAACGTATTAATCCGTTTCTTCCCTCCAGTTATGGGTTAAATAATAGGGCAGATTGGGTTCTATAGACTTGGCTGGCAACCACTCTACCGCTGAAAGCAATGGCAACCTACTACGGGATAATCTTCTGCCCAGTCAGTCATGTCTCTTTCTGGACATGATCGCCAAAGCGTGTATCACGTATGGCATTTAACTGACTGACTAAAGAGTGTTTGTAGTCAGTAAATAGAACGTACGTCCGAACTGACTAATTGCACTGGGTCTCGACTGCCTCACGACTGCCTCTCAGCTGCCATTTGACTGCCTCTAGACTGCCTCCACGGAAGTTAATCATGTTTATATTTATTTGAGAAGGAAGTGTCTATTCAACTGCTAAATAGGGCACCATAAGACTCTTGCATTTAACCTTGTCCGTGAGTGTTTAATTCTCCAATCTTTCTTTCCTCATTAACTTTTCCATAATTTTTAGCTATCTAATTTATTTCTTTTTCTCATGAACAGTGTCGTCGCAGTTCTTATTTTTCTTAAATCCTCTTCCTTATTAATATACTCCGTTCGTTTTATTCTCAACGTTGGTTTATAGAATCACTTCTCTGTTGTTTTAAGTTACATTGTTTTTATAATTGAGAAAATGATTCATCATACCTCATCCATAGACATAATTACACATTTACTTTGCAGTTCAACAATCTTATTGGTAAATTTTATAATAGAATACTTGTGTACAAATGCTCATGTCGGAATCTGACAAAGCTCTTTCTTAAATACAGAAATTGATTATCGCATCTCCGGAGAAATCGTTGATTTCAAGGCATGCAATATTTGCAATTGATAAACTGACCTTGAAATTAACTAATTCTATGTTTCAATCAGTAAATGTTAGTTTCTTTCACTAAGTCTATTTACGAATACACTGTAAAAAAAAAGAACGCTTTTAAAATCGAAACCCAAGCAAGGTTTTTTGAGCCGAAGAGAAAAGAATTAAGATCGATGTGAGAGTTCTGTAAAAAAAAAAAAAAAAAAAAAAAAAAAAAACAGCTTGCCAATAGTGAAAGAAAACAATAGCGAAATGGAATCAGTGTTCACAAATCTTACGGTCGCCTCACTAAATACAATGAGCACGATTAAGTGTATGCACGCTGTGTCGCAAGGTAGGCACATTTATGCGCAGTCACGCTTCCATAGAAACAGAACCCTATCGCACTTCCTCTACGTAAAATGGTCGGCCACTAACAATAGAGCACAAAGCCGTTCCATGGGGTTTCCAAGAGTCGACTAAACAAAAGGAGGTTGGAAATTAATAGAAAACTGAGCGAGAGCGCGAAAGACATATACGTTCTCTCGCAATTGTTTGCAATTGTTTATACTAATTTTTTTGTCTCACTTTTAAGAGCAGCTTTGAAAGATAACAAATACGGCAAGAATGTCTTCTAATAAAACGTGTTTTCTCTTTGAAAGTATCAACGTTTTGCCATAATATTTCTCAAATGAGTTTATATATTAATAATGTAGAAACGCTGTGAAATAAGACTATTTTTTAATGTTTGAAGATAGAATATAGTATTTTACATTTTGGTAATGCTGGACAATATCATCGAAAATGAGGACAAAACTGGAAGCAGCGGAAATGTGGTTCTACAGAAGGATGCTACGGATATCGTGGACTGAGCATGCAAGTAACGATAAGGTGTTGGAAAGAATATCAACAAAAAGGAAATTAATACTTAGCATCAGGAAGAGACAACCGAAGTTCCAGGGACACGCAATGAGGAAGGATAGCCTGGAGAACCTGATACTGACTGGCCAGATAGAAGGAAAGTGAGACAGAGGCAGGCAGCGAATAACATATTTGCAGGTCCTGATCACGTGGATGGCGGAATGGGGGTTGCCAGGAGTAACAGGAGCGAACGTACTAAGAGCCACAAGGGATAGGGAGACGTGGAGAACCATGATCGCCTATGTGATGAAGGGACAGAGCACATAGAAGAAAAAGAAGAATATAAATATACAAGATAGAGGACGCATTGATTTCACTCAAATTAGGAAAATGTTTGCGTCAAAGATATTTTGTTTTTTCAATAATGAAGCTACGCTTTATGGGAAAATTATAAGATAAACATTCATTACGCGGTCAACGCCGGAAAATAATGATCTTCATCCAGTACAAAACTTAATAGCCAGTCGATGTAGAGGTTTACAGATTAAGAAATAATAAACAGAGATTAATGTGATTGACCCCGACATGGCAGCTCAGATAAAGTCACTTTCTCACCGGCGTAATGTGACTTCCCTCTGTCTCTTCTACAAATACTTTCACGGTTTCTGCTTGGACTTAGCTCACTGTTGGACTTAGCTCACTGGTGCCCACTATGTATGAATTTACTCCAGCAAAAAGATTGGCAACTAGGTCCCATCATTTTACTGTGAAATTAATAAAAACAAACTTTTATAAGTATAAGTATAAGTAGAACTTTTATAAACAAAAGTTCTACTCCATCATCTTCTTTTCTTGCATTTCCCGCTTGTAGAATTCCCTTCTGTCTACTTGCTTCCCCGACAGTTACAATCTCCAAGAATTTAAATATAAAGTCATCTCCTAACTTACTGACTTGCATCCTCTCTCTCTCTCTCTCTCTCTCTCTCTCTCTTTCTCTCTCTCTGTCTCTCTCTTGTGCATCTTTCTCCGCCCACTCCACTCTTATCAGTATCTCCATCATTTTCTTACCCACTTCCAGGCACCCCCTATACCCTGTTCCTATTTCTCATAACTTTCCGTCTATGTAACTCCGTGCCCCCTAGTGGCAGTAAGCCGCCTTAATTGGGACGATACGATTATAAAAAAAGTTAAGAAGATATAGTTTAACATTAGTCCTAAGCATGTTAAATTTATAGTGATCGAGGAAAAATGTTTTTTGAAGTGGATCAATAAAACATACCAACATAGCAGATGCTTTTAAGAAGAAGCAGTTTCAGGGGAAATGGTATCACATGATAACTGAATACGATATGAATTAGGCTGGTTCGCTAAAATGTGCGTGACATGCTGCGTTTTAGCTGTGAACTTAGAACTGATAGAATTCACAAAGTAGTTTATCCGCAGTTGCAGACTTTCAACATTACAACTGTGATGAAAGTGTTGTATGCTGAATTCTTGGAGAAGCCTTTAGACTATCGAAAGTGGAACGTGAAATCTGAGCAACTCCTGCCCATATATATTATCATGAATACATTTTCAGATTGATTTGACTCTTGTAACGGGATAGGGTAGCAGAAGGTGTCATGATATTACTGGAGCGGTAGAGGCAACCAAATATGTTCCAGCTTGTTTAGCAATGGGTTGTATATACGAATTTCACGTTCTTTAATACGGCAGTGAATGCTGGAAAATATCATCGAAAATGAGGACAAAACTGGAAGCGGCCGAAATGTGTTTCTCCAGAAGGATGCTACCGATATCGTGGACTGAGCATACAAGCAACGACGAAGTGTTTGAAAGAATGGCAACAAAAAGGACATTGATGCTGAGCATCAGGAAGAGACAACTGAAGTTCCTGGGACATGCAATGAGAAAGGAGAGCCTGGAGAACCTGATACTGACTGGTCAGATAGAAGGAAGGAGAGACAGAGGAAGGCAGCGGATAACATATTTGCAGGGCCTGATCAGGTGGATGACGGAACGGGGGTTGCCAGGAGCAACAGGAGCAAACATACTAAGAGCCGCAAGGGATAGGGAGACGTGGAGAGCCATGATCGCCTACGTCCTGAAGGGACAGGGCACATAGAAGAAGAAGAAGAAGAAGAAGAAGAAGAAGAAGAAGAAGAAGAAGGTGGACTTAACTCTCAATATACGGTCATAAAAAAGACTTCAAGATCTACTCGGTGATGATCAAACGCTGCTAGTTTGGTTTTGTTTTAATTGTTTACTAACGATTATCATATTTTGTATAGACTGATTCCAACAGTTCTCTCTCGGAAATCTTTCGCTAAACTTAGAGTGCTTTATTTAAGGCTCCTTGCCCAATTCGTTTGCGTTTCCGGTGGTGTCGTATTTATTCCATAAAACTCTCACCTTTTGAAATTTGTTATTTTCTTAAATATGTTATTTCTTAGTATTCACTGCCACTTCATTTTGGCGAGGGCACCACGTGCTGATCTTTGTATTTCTTTCGTTTTAGGTCAACTACTAGTTTTCCCAGACATTTCATTTATTTGATATGTATACTTGTACGTTCCAAGAGTTCTTGGGATTTTGATACGTCATGGATATCATACCGTGCTTGGATATGTTCTGCCTTTCTTGCTGGATATTTTTCAGTAAATATTTTGTTGAAATGATTTATATTCTTATATTTTTGTTTTTCCTCAAATAAATATTTTTTCAGTTCTTAACCTTATTATGCCGTCTTCTCATATTTCTCTTCCAATTTTATATGTATATATATTTTTTAATATCACCGCGATTAATGCGGTAATGCCACTGATGTGCAGGGGGCTACGTAAGAGTGAAAAGATTGGAAAAGAGAAAACCGGAAACCACATCCTAAACGGGGAACAAGGGATGAGGCTCTTCACCTGTTCAATAGACGTGGGTGGAGTGTGAACCGGGCGATAGTTCAGTCTATCTACTCCAATTGAAAAAAAGAAAAAAAAAAGAAAAGTGAAAAGTTTGGAAACGAGAAAGCCAGAAACTAAACTGAATACAATACCTTCGCCATAAGCCTTAGGTATTTGTAGTAGTAGCAGTAGTAAAGTTAATAATATTAAGAAGAAGAAACATAAGAAAACAACTTATAAAAAGAAGAATTATTAAAGAAGAAAAAATGTCTTGGTAACTTTATTGATTAATTTATAACCCAGCATATCCTTATATAGATTATTCAAAGCCAAAAATATTTAAGATTGCAAGAATTAGATAAAGGAAAACCTAACATCATATAACGGTATATTGTACATTAAACACTAGCTTCAGTTAAACTATAATTTCAAGTTATTTTTAAGAACATAACTATGTAGCTACTTAATTAAACGCACAAATCAGAAGGAGCCGGATTTTCTCAAATTGCCCAAGTTAAATTTCATGTTCATTCATAGAGCGGATTTTGAGTGAATTAGATTTTGATTTTAATTCTAATGTCTATTCCATAAGGGCTTTAAAATAAAACCTTTGTTCTTTCTACCTCTTTCTTAACCCTAATCCAAACGACCTAACCCCTGCTTTTCTCGCCAACGTTAGTGAATACTTCATACGCACTTATTGTTGCTAAGAAGACTTTCACCTTTTGCCAAATAAATTTCCTCGAAGCGGAAAAGTAAGCAAGCCACCGACGGCACAACGCCATCCACAAATCAGGCAGCACGCCGGAAATTCCAAGTTTCTCATGCTAATACAATAAGGTACGCTTCAGCGAGTCTGCATATGAATCAGTTGTCGAAGGAAACGTAAAGTGTTCTTGTGAGTTTGAAGTTGGGCGGTTAGGTTGGTCAATATCCATCCACCCCGTTTTACCTACCCGCAATAAGGCCTTCGAAGAAATTTAATACATTATCTTTTTCTTCTGGAAAATGATGTGGAAAAATTAATATTTCTTGTAGCACTTTCAGGCAAAACGCGCTTCGTATTATTATTAGGCTATTATTTTATTTTATTTTTTCATTTCTGGTGTTTACTCATTTTTCAGGGTCCCAGCTACAGATTTAAGTTCAGAAATAGCATCGTGAAATATGTCACTGTCCATGTTTTACAAAAAAAAAAAAAAAAACTGATATCACGCACATTTTATATAGAGACATTTGTAAAGCGTGAGCTGTACTTGTGCGTATAATATTTTGTATTTCTTTATGGCATGGGTGACGAGAATCCCCATTTATTGAGGATAACGGAAACTACTACTACTACTACTATTATTATTATTATTATTATTATTATTATTATTATTATTATTATGCCTTTGCTTTTTGATATATCAGTCATTTAAGTGTCATACGCGATACACGCTTGGGCAATCATGTCCTGAAATGGAAATGACTGACTGGGAAGATTATTACCCCGCAGTAGGTTGCCAGTTTAATTCATTGCATTTACGTACACATAAATATCTTTGGGAAAGATATTAATACGCCTCTTCCTTCAAGTTATAGTTTAAATAACAGGACATATTGAATCCTATAGCCTTGGCTGGCAACCAGTCTACCGCAGAAAGTAATGCTAACTTACTGCGGGATAATATTCTGCCCAGTCAGTAATGTCTCTTTCGAGACATGATCGCCCAAAGGTTGTTTCACATGTGATAATTAACTGACTGAATAATGTACGTGCTGGTGACAGCACTTAAATTTGTAGAAAGAGAATCCATTATGTCAGTTTCATAAAACATTAAGTACATTTTTTATGCATAACGAAAAGCTATTTAGCATTGTAGACTCACTTATTAAAACCCTTTAGAAGTCAACCTGAAATTAGTCCCGAGTTTTTCTCAAGAAAGCATTGCAATTTACATGAATTTAAAAAAAAAAAAGATATCTTGAATATCAACACCGATTTCAAAATAGTAGAGACGACAGTTTGTCCTCATAAAACTTATTGCAACAATAATAGAATGTATAGAAGAATGTTTTCTTATTAATCTCACCCCTAACAAGTCAGGGTCGCCACAAGTTTACACAGAGTTACAGTGAGAGAAAAAAGTAAGGTATAGGTTGATCGAAAAAGGATAAAAGATGGATGGGATTCAATGAGTTAGAAGATGGCAGTTGACGTTGCCTTTAAACAATTGGAGATTGTAGCTATCAGGGAAGTAAGTAAACGTAAAAGAGTTCGACAAATGGGAAATACGAGAAGAGAAACCTACAGAATGCTAGAGGCGGTTATATTTAACTATTTCAACAATAAAATGGTGAGGTCTAGATGTTAATCAAATCAATTAGGTGCCGTACGTATTCTTGGGCGATTATATCTCAAAAGAGTCACGACTGACCGACTGGACAGAAAGTTTTCCTGCAGCAGGCAGCCATACTTTCCTGAGATAGGCTAGCTGTCTACCAAGGCTACAGAACCCAATCTGCCTTGCTATTAAACTTGTAGCTGGAGAGAGAAGAGATCGTTTCATACCTCTCGCAAGGTTATTTGCCTGTAACTAAATACAACGAATTCAACTGGAAATCGAACTCAGCTCTCCTATTTCTCGTTGCTTACTCGATATCCATTTCTCCACGAAGTACATTTTCCATTACTCACTTCCGATTAAGTACAGTGCGTAAAGTAATTTAGTACGAAGCTTGTTAAAGTCAGTTAGTTAAATACCATACGTGAAACACGCTTGGGTGATCATGTCTCTTTCGAGACATGACTGACTGAGAAGATGATTATCCCGCAGTAGGTTGCCATTGCTTTCTGCGGTAGATTGGTTGCCAGCCAAGGTTATAGAACCCAATCTGTCCTGTTATTTAACCTTTACCTGGAGGGAAGAGACGGATTAATACCTTTCCCAAGGGTATTTGTGCGTAAGTGAATGCAATGGATTCAACTGGAATTCGAGCTCGGCTCACCGATTTCTCGTTTCGAGCCGATATCCACTGCATCACAATGCACATTAGTTACCCCCATAAATTATTTGCAGAAACGACAAAGTGAAGCCACATTACGTCGGTGTGAACGTTACTGAATGTGAGTTGCCAAGTCAGAATCAATTACATTGGAGATCCTCTTTTGGATTTGGTCGAGAAACTCGAGGGGAATAACGGGAGCTTCCGATAAGTTATAGCAACATTATTCAATGCACAGCCAAATGATAGATTTATAAATGTGCAAGATGGATTCTGATGAGAAAAACACTTTCTGGTCCGAAACAGTGACTAAAAGCTCCTAGCAGTAGATTCAGCTACAGATATGATGTAGACGTTCTACTCCAGGTTGAGTGAATGTAACAAGTTTAGCATGATTGAAACTGATGGAAAACTGGAAAGGTTTTTGTGGGAGTTAAAGAAGAACAGTTTTGTTTTAAATGTGTTAAAATGTCCTCGGGATTTCTACCCTAGTTCATCATAATATAGAGATTCTTTTCAAGAATATCTAACAGGTTTATTTTGTCAGTCTTGACAGTTTTCTATTGAAACGTGAGTAAAAACTTTAGAGAATGGAAGGTTAAACCATTTCACTGTCCTCCCGAGGAAATCATTGCAATTAAAAAATTAAGTAAAGGATAGATGGGGACAATTACGCCCATGGAATTGAAATTGTTATTTCGAAGGTGAGCATGTTGATAATTTTGTTTACGTTTTGAGCTAATATTAAGAATGGTGGGAATTTACCAGGGTGAATTTGATAATTTTGCAAAGAAGGACAATGAAGTTGTTCGTATTTTGAAGATAAGTTTAAAAGAACTGAATATGTTTTTGTCCTAATTTTGTTTTGTTTTATAAATTTATTTCTTTACTTCGATTGCAAAGCGTTGTTTGCATTTTTGCAATACTATCTTCTTGATTATTGTATTTGTCATCGACCTCTAGATAATCCTCTATCTCTTAAAAATATTGTATTTTCCTTTATGGATTTTTCTCTGTCTTCGTTGATTAATGGTTTACATATAAGAATTTATTTTTGTTTGTGTCCTTGTTTCTTGCTTATATTCTTCTTGTTCTTCTTCCACGTGATTACCATTTCTGTTTTTAGCAACAATTTTAACATTGGGCTTTTTTTGTCTTCTGTGTAGTAAATACCATTCCTGCTTGCATTAGCAGATTTTATTCTCTTTTTTCTTGTTTTGTTTCCGCTTCCTACTCCTTTTTCTTTTTCAATATATTTTGATTTTTATTCTTCTAATTTTTCTTCCTTTCCGTTATTATCAGGCGTCATTAGAGGATTCTTCATCTTCTTTATTGGCAATATTCATCTCGTTTCATTATCGTGTATTTCTTTTGTTCTTACATATTTTTTACATTCATCATCATCATCATCATTTTACTTCATATTATTTTTTCTTTTACACTTCCATAATATTTTTCATTCACGTTTCAAATTCCTGTTGAATTCCTTGCATTCACTTACGCACAAATACCCTTGGGAAAGGTATTAACCCGTCTCTTCCCTCCAGTTATAGGTTAAATAACAAGACAGATTGGTTTCTATAGAATTGGTCGGCAACCAGTCCACCGCAGAAAGCAATAGCAACCTACTGCTGGATAATCTTCTGCCCAGTCAGTGATGTCTCTTTCGAGACATGATCGCCCAAAGCGTGTATCATATATGGCACTAAAATGACTGTCTGACTGACATCAGTATCGTATCTGTTCTTTTTCTCTTACTTTTCTTCTTCAATAATATTTTTCATATACTTCATCATCATCATTCTTATCAACATCATCATCTTTCTCTTTTCTATTCAATAACGTTTTTATGAACAGTATCATCGTCATATTCATTTTTATTTTTATTTTTTTTCTTCTTCTTCTTTATCTTCTTCTTTCCTCATAAATGTAATTTCTGTTTTCATGACCATTATTCTCCTTTCTTTTTATTTTCTCGTTCTTATTCTTCCTTTCGATCTTTTTCTTTCTTAATCTTCGTCTCTGTTCCTTTGTTTCCATCAGTGTGCTCGCCTTCATCACTTTCTCCTCTATTTTATTTATTTCTTCTCCTGTCTCATAGCCGTTTTATTTTTCTTTCCTTCAATATCATTCTGCTTCTTTTATAAATTGTTTTTCACCTTTGTTTTTCTCTTTTCAAAATTGCATTCTCGTGATTGCCAGTTAACACTTCACCCCCTTTGAAGCGTCCGCGCACTACCCACCCCGTCCTTTAACGCTTTTCACTGAATAAACCATAGACATTTTCGTGACCTCAACTGTCCAGGCGAAAAGGTGTATAATGCGCAGCGAAGCATACAGATATTGGTCACTCCGATGTAAAACAGACACAAGGTAAGACATGTAAGCGAATCAAAACGATTGCAGCAGATTGCTCAAGACTCTCTGACATATGCATAAAACGTGCGTCATTGCATGTGTTTCTATCCTCTGTTGCCCATAGAAATGTTTATAAATCATAGACAAGTCTGGTAGATGGCAGATGAAATTACGTTAGAAAAATAGACAACAAATCTGTCAGTGTTCGCCGAAGTCTTAAAGGCCTATCTATCACTAAAGGAAATTAGATATTTAAGTGGATCTGAATATTGGCCATTAGAGCTGCTAAGATATAAGGCATCCTTTCCGCTAAAATTAATTCTTCGAACAACGTATCAATTTGATTTTAAACATTTTAATTCATCATTTATATATATTTTTTCTTTTTAATCGTTTCACCCCATGAATGGCGGTACCGCCACTGATGCGCAGGGGGCTACAAAAAAAAAGAAGCGTAAAATTTTAAGCAGGAGGAGAGTGAAGAGAAAAACAAACCAGTTACATGGAGTGTCAGAGAAAGGGCAAGAGAAGGATGGAAATACGGGCGTGATGACAGTTGCAAAGGTAGAGTGAGAAAAGAAAAAAACAAGATACACGGGGTAAGTTTAGACTGTAATCTTATCTTTATTGTTATATCCACGAAGTTTCTCTCGTTGTACGTTCCGGCCATCTTCAGGTGATATACATCGGAATTTCGAACAGAGCCTTTTTGTTTAGCCTCCAAAGGTAGATTTTTTCTAGTTCCGCGTACCATTTATTTTATGGCTGTGCAAGGTGTCTAATTCATTTTCAACTCAATAAAACATTGTACTTCTCAGCAGGATGTGCGTGGTGGTACAGTGGATATCGGCTCGGAACGAGAAATCGGGGAGCCGAGTTCGAATTCCAGCTGAATCCATTGTATTCACTTACGCGCAAATACCCTTGGGAAAGGTATTAATCCGTCTCTTCCTTCCTTTATTATTTCTGTAATTTTCTCTATACCAAAATCTATTTGGCTATGACTATGTCGTCTGATCCAGCTGCTTTGTTTCTATTCAGTTTAGTTATTGCAGATTCCACTTCACACTTTAATATTTCCGGTTTGTCAGCTTTGCGTATTATCGGTTGATCTCTCTTGTCGTGGAAAAGATTATTTATGTATTCTTCCCATCGTTGCAGTATTTTCTCTTTCTTCAATATGATTGCTCCATCCTTGGATTTTATGCATTCTGTTGAAGAGCAGGTTTTTTTCTTTTATTTCTTTATGCATGTCTGCTTTATTATGCCTGCTCAGTCTTTCTACTTCTGCACATTTGTCATTGAGCCATTCCTCTTTAGCCTGTCTGCATTTTCTTCTTATTTCCTTGCGTAGTTCCTTGCGTAGTTCCTTGTATTTCATTCCATGTCTTGGTATCATTATCTACCTCCTTTGCATCATGTCCAGAATCTCTTCAGTTATCCACTAGTTTTTTTTTCTGCGTCTAATTTTATTTGGGCCAATGATATTTACTGATATGAGTATTGCTTCCTTTAACGAGTCCCATTTCGAGTGTCATTTTCCAATTTGATTTTCGTATTTGAATTTCATGCTGTTTGTGTCATATGTTTACATTGTATATAACACGCTAAATTCCCCTTTCTCTACCGAACGGCCATAATTCAGAGGTAAAATTGCCGACTGATGTCAATACAGGTTTTAATCCTGGCTAGAAGCAGTCGGATGTCTAACCGTACTGATGGACTGTGATACAGTGAAATTAATCTGTCTGCGGATATATATAATCCTTCACACTTTCTGATTTGACATTTGTTTCAAAAAACTGTTTTGCAGGCTGTGGTGTAATGGATATCGGCTCGGATTGAGAAATCAGAGAGCTGTGTTCGAATTCCAGATGGATTTGTTGCATTCACTAACGATCAAATACCATTAAAAATACTATGAATCCATCTCTTCTTCATTAGCTTTGGTGGGAACAGGAAGACAGACTGGTTTCCATAGCCTTGATTGCCAAATATTCTATCGCAGAAAAAATGGGAACATACGTCAGGAAAATATTCTCCCAAGAAATATACATGGTCACGCAAGCCTGTATCACATATGGCACGTATCTAACTGTCATGTAGGCTGTATACTTCTGTCACGCTTTTAATATGACCTGGGAGTGTCGAACTCTAGAAGTTCGCTTTTCTCGTGAGGTTCTCTGGAATATGCTTCATTTCTCAAAGTATGTTTTCAGCCATTTTTTTCTTATCCATTTCTACAAACTACTAAACTATTTTCAGCATTCGTCAGTCAACCCACATTGTTGTCTCTTTAAATCTCTTCCTGGTAATTAACTCTTCCAAAAACAGAATTCCTCGTTGTATGAGCCAATAACAATTGTTTCAGCAGTGAACGAACTATATTTGCGTATGTTCACCGGAAATTGGGATTGGTTTATCGGGTGTAAATTCTGGTTAGGGTTTCATAACAAGGCAGACTGAATTCACTATATTTGGTTGGCAAGCAATCAAAGAAGACCACTTCTCTTGAATTCAAAAACAGTTAAGCCGTTTCTATCAAATCAGCCTCATAAAAAACAACATTTTTTCTGAAACTACAACAGTAAAAATATAATTCTGTGGACGTGTTCATAAGAAACACAAGGGAGTTTAGTATGTTTTCAAGGGGAAAACGTTCTTCTAAGCTGCTGAATAGGTCGACGAAAAGGATATTGACTACTCTATCAGTGATACAATGCATAGGGATATTTATAACGAGATTTTCTATGTTATTGACTCTTGTGAAATCCGGAGAAAATACTTTTTTTACTGATTTCAGAAATATTTTTCTTTCCTGTGTTTTGCAAACAAACCACTGCAACTGACTGATAGCCAATGCAATGAAGAACGCAGTAAACTTCAAAGATATTTATAAGATTTCTATCAGAATGGCGCTCGTAACTTCCGCTTGAACTTATTATTTATAGACCGGAATAAATGAAGAATTTAATGGGTTTTCGATTTTAACGCTAAATATAAAATTCAAGAAGAAAGAAAGACGTTTCCTCTCATTGGATGACAGCATGGACTAGAACTAAAGTCAAAGTAAAAAATCCTCAAAAATATATCTTCTTTTATATTATTTATTACTGCTTTTAGCTACGAGTTTGGAACAAGTTCTGATATTTTAACGCAAGTTACATTTTTTTTTATCAGGGTTTCACTCCGAGCAAGGCATGTCACTGCCACTACTGCGCAGGGGGCTACATAGAGTGGAGAAAGGATGATTAAATATATGAAATGTCAGAGGGTGGGTGATAGGCGGGTAAGGATACAGAGAATGGGGGTTGGGTAGATGAGAGTGTTCTGAGAATAATTGGGAATTAGTGTGATAGGAGGTGTCTATTGACCCTACATTTAAACACCTGGAGATTGTAGCTGTCGGGAAAGCAGAGTTGTGGAAGGGAGTTCCACAGGCGGGAAGCACGAGAAAAGAAGCTGTTGAAGTAGAATTTACGGTTACATCTTATTTGTTTAACTGTAAAAGGGTGGGGCCTAGTAGCTAATCTAGTATCTCGTGTAAATTCATGCTTAGGCGGCACCAGAGATCTAAGCTCATCGGAGCAGAAGCCATGAAATTACTTGTAGAAGAGGCACAGGGAAGCCACATCACGCCGGTGAGAGAGTGGTTGCAGCCGGTCTGCTAAGTCAGTATCAACCACGTTACAGATCCTCATTTTTATTTTGTCAAGAAGCCCAAGGAGAACAGCAGGGGCACCCGACCAGATATGGCAGCAATATTCTATACACGGGCGGATGGTAGATTTGTATATGTGCAGAATAGATTCAGGTGGGAAAAACTATATATAATTTTGAAATTAGTTCTTATAGTTCAATCTTCATATTTTAACACAATAATCATCAGGCGATTCACCTTGAATTAATCATTAGCAGACGAAAAATTTTAATGAATGTCGTTATTATTATGTCATTTTTCATCATATTTCGATTTTTGCTTTGGTCTCACTACCAACCAAGTCTGCGGGGAGACCTAAGGCAGGTTGTGGCGTGTTGTCATGACTCCATTTCATGTTTTTCTATCATCCCTATCATTCCTAGCATTACATAGATAAAGTTTTCCTTAGTGTGTGGGCTGTACTTAATAAGACAATTTTTTGTATATCTCTTAAGCTGGGGTTTCCAGGGATTCTTTCAATGTGTTGTTTTGTTCCATTTTTTATCATTCCAAGTGCACCTACTATCACTGGCACAACTCTTGTTTTCAATTTCCACATTTTTTCTATTTCAATTTCCAGGTCTTTATATTTTGACAGTTTTTCAAATTGCTTGTTTGCTATGTTACAATCCGCTGGACAAGACATATCAATTAATAGACAAATTTTCTCCTTCTGTTTATTATAATTATTGTGTCATTTTTCATCATATTTCGATTTCTGCTTTGGTCTCACTACCAACCAAGTCTGCGGGGAGACCTAAGGCAGGTAGTGGCGTGTTGTTATGGGTCCATTTCATGTTTTTCTATCTTCCCTATCATCCTCAGCATTACATAGATAAAGTTTTCCTTAGTGTGTGGGCTGTACTTAATAAGACAATCTTTTGTATATCTCTTAAGCTGGGGTTTCCAGGGATTCTTTCAATGTGTTGTTTTGTTCCATTTTTTATCATTCCAAGTGCACCTACTATCACTGGCACAATTCTTGTTTTCAATTTCCACATTTTTCTATTTCAATTTCCAGGTCTTTATATTTTGACAGTTTTTCAAATTCCTTGATTGCTATGTTACAATCCGCTGGACAAGCCATATCAATTAATAGACAAGTTTTCTCTTTCTGGTTTTTAACAATAATGTCTGGCCTGTTTGCTTCGATTTTTCTGTCTGTGTAGATGGTGTAATCCCATAGAATGGTTACATCTTCTATTTCTGTAACCATTGCTGGATGATGTTCATACCAGTGTTTGTTTACAGCTTTTCCATAATGTTTGCACATTGTCCAATGTAAATATTGCCCAACTCTATCGTGGCGATTTTTATATTCGTTTGGGGCAAGCACAGAACAGCCTGAGATTAGGTGGTCTATTGTTTCTTGGTGTTTATCACAAAACCTGCATTTTGGATCCATATTATTATGCATAATATTTGCCTGAAAGTTTCTCGTGAAAAGATTTTGGTCTTGTGCTGCAAGTATAAAGCCTTCAGTTTCAGACTTTAATCCAGATGCACGTAACCATTGATGAATATTAACTTTGTCAACATTGGATTTATTGGCACGTACTGGATATTGGCCATGCAGAGGTTTGTCTTGCCAGCGCTGTTTCATCTTTTCAAGAGCTTTATCTTTGGCTTTCATTTTCATATTTTTTGCCGCAATAGTTGGTTCTTGGCTTCTGTTTTGCTTTTCTACAGAATCTACTAACTGTAAATCTTGTTTATATTTACTGCCTTCTTTTATTATTGAATATGTTTTCTTTCTTTCTTCATGTTGCCTTAATAATTGTATCATCCAATCCTTTGTTGTTTCTATGTATGTTAGTAAGCCAATAGTTGTTGTCTTGTATGACAATTCCAGCTGAATAAGACCCCTTCCAACTTCTTTACGGGGTATGTATAGACGGTCTACATCAGCCTTTGGATGATGCATCTTATGCTTAGAAAGATGCTTTCTTGTTTTAGCATCCATTCGTCTGATGTCGTTTAGAGTCCAGTTTAAGATGTTAAAGCTATATTGGACAACTGGGATTGCAAGGCTATTAATGGCCATAACTCAGTTCTGTGAATTTAATTCAGTTTTTAATATCATTCGTAGCCTTCTATAGTACTCTTTACGCACTATTTCTTTCATTTTTTTATGGTGAATGTTTTCGCTCTCATTTACACCTAGGTATTTATAAGTTTCTTCTGGTTTCAATTCTTTTATTGTTACAGCAGGGTCTAGGCTAATTGAGGATGTTTCTTGTATTGATCCACGTAAAACTGTAGCTTTAGCACATTTATTCATATTAAATTTCATTCCAATCTCTTCGCTGAAGCATTTTACAGTTTGCAGAAGACCTTCCAGTTCATTATCATTCTTAGCATATAACTTCAAGTCATCCATGTAAAATAGATGGCTTATTTTCTTTTGTCCTATTTTATAACCACATCCTGTCTTATTAAGTTGACTGGTTAGTGCTATTAATGATATGCAGAATAGTAAGGGAGATAAAGAATCACCTTGAAATATACCTCTTTTGATGTTTATTTCATCAGACTTATAGGTTCCATTTATATGATTGAGGTAAAGGGTTGTTTTCCATATAGACATGCACTGTTTGATGAAATTGATGATGACGGGCGATATCTTGTATATATTTAAAGTCTTTAAAATCTAGTAATGTGGCACACTATCGAATGCTTTTCGATAGTCTATCCAGGCAGTACTAAGATTTTTCTTTGTACTGTAGCAGTTTTCCAGGATCATTTTGTTAATTAGCAATTGGTCTTTACAACCATAACAGCCACGTTTGCACCCTTTTTGTTCAAGCGGCATCATGTCATTTCTTTCTAAGAATAAATATGTTTGTTTTGTTAAAATAGATGTTAATAGTTTATATGTTGTCGGAAGACATGTAATTGGTCTGTAGTTTTTCGGGTTGTTTGTGTCACCATTCTTGGGTAGAAGAAGTGTAATTCTTTTTGTCATCCATGCAGAAATTTTAGTGGGATCGTCAACCATTTCTTGAAGTTCTTTGGCTAGTTTTTTATGTGCTGCATTTAAATAATATAGCCAAAAGTTAGGAATTTTATCTATACCTGGAGCTTTCCAATTGTGTGCTTTTTTTAGTGCAAATTTAACATCATCTGTAATTCCAGACCATGTCTGTTCGGGTTTATTTTTCATTCGTTCTATCTCCTGCGTAATCCAATGTACTTCCTTGCTAGGTTCTTTAGGGCAAGCCCATATCTTTTCTGTGTGACTTCTTCCATTCTGGGGGGTACTGTCACTTCAATTCTTTTTTTACCTATTTCCCTGTAAAATCTCTTTGTATCAGTCTGAAAGATCTTGTTTTGTCTGTAAAATTTTGTTTTTTTTTTCATAGCGTCTTATTCTTTGAGCCTTCAGTTGGATTTTTTGCTTTATTTTTTCTTTATTTGATAAGACGTCATTTTCATTCCTGATGTTATATTTTTTTCGGCTCTTCTTCTTTTCCTAGTTATTACATTTATTCCTCTACTCAGTTCATCCAGTACTGACAGTTCACTTCTTAGTTGTTCGATTTCTTTTTAGATTTTTCTTTTCCAAGGTGGATCTTCATGTCTGCGTGACTGCCTTGTTTTTATTTTGATGTTTAATTTTCTTGTTGCTGCTGTTGCTGATGCATATATTACTTCGTTAAGATTTGTATTCGGTTCTTCATCCAGTATTGATTTCAGTGCTGCATTGTACAATTTAATAGTTCGGAGGTTTTGTTTTGTTGGTTGGAATTTTGAGAGCTGTTCACGTTCCTCCATTGTAATACTTTGTATTTGACTTAGCTGGTTTTTTATTTCTATCTTGGCTTCCTGTATATTGTTCTTATTTTCCGTCAAATAATTATCTTCGATATGTTCTGAACTCATTTTATTTTTGACTTTTAACTGACTCAGACTCAGATCACACCTTTCCAGCACTTTTAGACTGACATCATTATCTTCGCAGCGATTTGCGTGTTTCACGGTTTCTACATTATGACCTGTGATTTGTTTGATGTTATTACTTTTTATTTCTGGTTCCGGTTCCTTTTCATATTTTGTTGATTCGACTCTTCTTGTTACAATTCTTTTAATTTCGTGAATCTCAGCCTCTAACAGTCGGTTATTACGAATAATGTACCTACGCACATTGGCCAATTTATTTTCGTCAATATACTTTCTATTTGCTTGACCAACTTTTTCACGCCAAATGTCATATGTTTGGCGAGTCATGGTTTTTGAGGTTTGAGTAACGCTTCATGAAATGCAGTCATAACGACTTTGTACTCCTCACGGGACCATTTATTATTATTATGTCATTTTTCATCATATTTCGATTTCTGCTTTGGTCTCACTACCAACCAAGTCTGCGGGGAGACCTAAGGCAGATAATGGCGTGTTGTTATGGGTCCATTTCATGTTTTTCTATCTTCCCTATCATCCCCAGCATTACATAGATAAAGTTTTCCTTAGTGTGTGGGCTGTACTTAATAAGACAATTTTTTGTATATCTCTTAAGCTGGGGTTTCCAGGGATTCTTTCAATGTGTTGTTTTGTTCCATTTTTTATCATTCCAAGTGCACCTACTATCACTGGCACAACTCTTGTTTTCAATTTCCACATTTTTTCTATTTCAATTTCCAGGTCTTTATATTTTGACAGTTTTTCAAATTCCTTGATTGCTATGTTACAATCCGCTGGACAAGCCATATCAATTAATAGACAAGTTTTCTCCTTCTGGTTTTTAATAATATTGTCTGGCCTGTTTGCTTCAATTTTTCTGTCTGTGTAGATGGTGTAATCCCATAGAATGGTTACATCTTCTATTTCTGTAACCGGTGCTGGGTGATGTTCATACCAGTGTTTGCCTACAGCTTTTCCATAATGTTTGCATATTGCCCAATATAAATATTGCCCAACTCTATCGTGGCGATTTTTATATTCGTTTGGGGCAAGCACAGAACAGCCTGAGATTAGGTGGTCTATTGTTTCTTGGTGTTTATCACAAAACCTGCATTTTGGATCCATATTATTATGCATAATATTTGCCTGAAAGTTTCTCGTGAAAAGACTTTGGTCTTGTGCTGCAAGAATAAAGCCTTCAGTTTCGGGCTTTAATCCAGATGCACGTAAACATCGATGATTATTAACTTTGTCAACATTGGATTTATTGGCACGTACTGGATATTGGCCATGCAGAGGTTTGTCTTGCCAGCGCTGTTTCATCTGTTCAAGAGCTTTATCTTTGGCTTTCATTTTCATATTTTTTGCCGCAATAGTCGGCTCTTGGCTTCCGTTCTGCTTTTCTACAGAATCTACTAACTGTAAATCTTGTTTATATTTACTGCCTTCTTTTATTATTGAATATGTTTTCTTTCTTTCTTCATGTTGCCTTAATAATTGTATCATCCAATCCTTTGTTGTTTCTATGTATGTTAGTAAGCCAATAGTTGTTGTCTTGTATGACAATTCCAGCTGAATAAGACCTCTTCCACCTTCTTTACGGGGTATGTATAGATGGTCTACATCAGCCTTTGGATGATGCATCTTATGCTTAGAAAGAAGCTTTCTTATTTTAGCATCCATTCGCCTGATGTCGTTTAGAGTCCAGTTTAAGATGTTCAAGCTATATTGGACAACTGGAATTGCAAGGCTATTAATGGCCATAACTCTGTTCTGTGAATTTAATTCAGTTTTTAATATCATTCGTAGCCTTCTATAGTACTCTTTACGCACTATTTCTTTCATTTTTTTATGGTGAATGTTTTCGCTCTCATTTACACCTAGGTATTTATAAGCTTCTTCTGGTTTCAATTCTTTTATTGTTACAGCAGGGTCTAGGCTAATTGAGGATGTTTCTTGTATTGATCCACGTAAAACTGTAGCTTTAGCACATTTATTCAAATTAAATTTCATTCCAATCTCTTCGCTGAAGCATTTTACAGTTTGCAGAAGACCTTCCAGTTCATTATCATTCTTAGCATATAACTTCAAGTCATCCATGTAAAATAGATGGCTTATTTTCTTTTGTCCTATTTTATAACCACATTCTGTCTTATTAAGTTGACTGGTTAGTGCTATTAATGATATGCAGAATAGTAAGGGAGATAAAGAATCACCTTGAAATATACCTCTTTTGATGTTTATTTCATCAGACTTATAGGTTCCATTTATATGATTGAGGTAAAGGGTTGTTTTCCATATAGACATGCACTGTTTGATGAAATTGATGATGATGGGTGATATCCTGTATATATTTAAAGTCTCCAAAATCCAGTTATGTGGCACACTATCGAATTCCTTTCGATAGTCTATCCAGGCTGTACTAAGATTTTTGTTTGTACTGTAGCAGTTTTTCAGGATCATTTTGTTAATCAGCAATTGGTCTTTACAACCATAACAGCCACGTTTGCACCCTTTTTGTTCAAGCGGCAACATGTCATTTCTTTCTAAGAATAAATATGTCTGCTTTGTTAAAATTGATGTTAATAGTTTATATGTTGTCGGAAGACATGTAATTGGTTTGTAGTTTTTCGGATTTTTTGTGTCACCATTCTTGGGTAGAAGAAATGTAATTCCTTTTGTCAACAATGCAGGAATTTTAGTGGGATCGTCAACCATTTCTTGAAGTTCTTTGGCTAGTTTTTTATGTGATGCGCTTAAATAATATAGCCAAAAGTTAGGAATTTTATCTATGCCTGGAAATTTCCCATTGTGTGTTTTTTTTTTGTGCATATTTAACATCATCTTCTGTAATTCCAGACCATGTCTGTTCGGGTTTATTTTTCATTCCTTCTGTCTCTTGCTTAATCCAATGTACTTCCTTGCTAAGTTCTTTAGGGCAAGCCCATATCTTTTCCCAGAACTGTGTGACTTCTTCCATTCTGGGGGGTACTGTCACTTCAATTCTTTTTTTACCTATTTCCCTGTAAAATCTCTTTGTATCAGTCTGAAAAAAAATTATTATCATTATTATTATTATTATTATTATTATTATTATTATTATTATTTCGTTTTTCATCATAATTCGATTTCTGCTATACTCGCACTTACTAATAATTCTGCGGAAAGAAATAAGGCAGGTCGTGTTGTTATGTTGTTGTGGCTCCATTTCATGTTTTTTCTTATCTCACATAACATCTCTACGGTTATATAGACAGAGTTTTCCTATCGTTACAAAGTTCTCTTTAATGTGTGGGCTATATTTAACAAGCCAATTTTTTGTATTTTTATTCAGCTGTGGCTTCCAGGGTTTCTTTCAATGTAATGTTTTGTTCCTTTTTTTATCATTCCAAATGCACCTACTATTGCTGGTACTATTCTTGTTTTCAATTTCTACATTTTTTCTGTTTTATTTTCCAGGTTTTTATATTTTGATAAATTTTCGAATTCCTTAGTTGTTATGTTACAATTCGATCGACAAGCCATATGAATTAATAGGCAAATTTTGATTTTTTTTTCTTTTTGGTTTTTAACAATAATGTCCGGCCTATTTGCTTCAATTTTCTTGTCTGTATAGATGGTGTAATCCCATAGAATATTGACATCTTCTATTTCTGTGACTGGTGCTGGGTGATGTTCATACCAGTGTTTATTATTATTATTATTATTATTGGTGGTGGTGGTAGTGGTATTAATATGATACAATGATTAACCTAGTCTTTCAACAGTGACTACTAATACTAATAACTAAATAAAAAATAATGTATCATCGTAACGAACCGTTTTGTTATATCAAAGCAAGTAATGAAAAATCAGTTGTATATCACATTGTTTAACGCAAAAGCAAGAACTTTGAAAAGGATAAATGCAACCCATTGCAATAAAAATTTGGTCGTGAAGCGCCCTACACTTGTCAATAATGATAATTCTTCTACATTATCAAAACGCAAACACATAGAGCAACAATGAAAATGGTACATGTTATTTTGGCGAAGAGGTGCGTTTAATGATCCTATTAAATGAAATTTTATTTTGAAGTCAGAGTATGCATCCATTCATCAGGCGAGGTAACAGTAGAGATTTGCTTAGTCAAAATTTAATCCTTCAGTGAATATCGGTACAGACCAATTTTTCATGACACTTTCTTCTGCAGATATGTAAGATGAAGCTTTAATAGGTAATGAAGGTCTGAGATTCCTCCCCCTGTCGAACAGTTGTTATAGATTTTTTGCAACCTTTACGATTCTTCCGTGAAAAGCATGGTGCCAACCGCTGCGATCTTCTAAAAACTGGTCCCATTTGCCAGCATCGATCCCTATGCGATTTTTAACCTGTTGCATATATATATAACCAAGTATGGTGTAGGTATGGATGGAATAATATGGCCTATCCAAAGAAACACTATTCTTATAAAAGTGCTTAATACAAAGTAGGGCGAATAATATTTATTTGTAATTTATAACGTATATATGTTATAATATCACTAAAGTGTAGTGATATTATGGCATATTTTTGTTATAAAGTATATATATATATATATATATATATATATATATTAAATATGGTTTTATTTATTAGTTCGAAATATATATAGCAGTGTAAAACTTTTTTAGCGGATACCCTATATTGTAAAATTCATTTTAACCATTAATGATTATGTCAGAATACTGTTTTATTCACCCTGTTAGGGAATTAGTAAATATTAGTACATCATAACATTCTTTTAGTTGAAATCTCTGCTCCTTAGCAAATTGTAACCCAGACGAGGTTCGGCCGTAGGGTAGCGTTTTTTGGGGTTAAACAGACATGAGCCCGTCATTATTTTAGTCGAAGTCTACAAGACTTTTTTACCAGAGTTTAAGTGTTCAGATCTTCCACGAAAAATTTGATATCGTGTCGCATCCAGCCTTAACGTGGAATCAAGTGAATATTAATTCATCAAAGCTCTGACTTTGTTATAACCTCTGCTCTCTGGCGGAGAATAACTCAGAAGAGTATATGCAAAGCCTTATCTTAGGTAAATAGAGAAAAGCCGGATATTTCGTATTCGGTGTCTATGGAGAATTTTTCTTCGAGGAAGAGCGCTCGGAATACGCCACGTAAAAATTGGGCTTGTACCATACCCTCTTCATGTGGAGAAGCTCGGTAATATACCGTCTTCATTAAAGCTTATTTGGTCCGATTCGGTTTTTTCAGCGAACTCAGTGTATATTTATCTTTAACTGATTGGAACTAATTTATTTTGTCAGAAGAATTATTATATTTTTAGTTAAGTTTATCTATCTACTATATATTACGTTGTTATGTTACTGTGTGTGTTTGTGTGTAATATTTAATATATTTTTTTATTCTCGCACTCTTTTATATTTGTTGCAATTGTAACATCCAGTTTCCCTAGTCTACTGATTTAATTTTTGTGTATATTGTATTTTAATTTCTTTAGTTTGTTTAATTTTTCAGTCCCCAACCCATCCATAAACACGTTTTTTTGCAGATCTTCTATTATCCTTAATCCTTTTGGTTTTAATTTTCTCTGTGTTCGTTTAATGTTTAATTTGTTCTTAATTCATGGTAGGTCAGCCATTTAGTTTAATAGGTAAAAATATTTACACGTCTCTCTTGTTATATTTTCTTTTGTGATGTTTCTTTTCTAATGTATTTATCTTACTGGTTTAAAAAAGGAAACATTTTAGTTGAGTTTTGCTTTTCAATAAATGTTTTCTTTTATCGTTCAGGTTAACCGTTTTTTGTTCATCTGCCCTTTTGTGCTATTTATAAATCAATCTCCTTTATGAACTTTGCTTTCTTTGTAACCTTTTTACCTAATAACCCTTTTCGTTAAACCCGCTTTGGTAGGTATTTTTGATTTTGTCTTCGTAATTTTCTCATTGTTCTGTATCAGTTTAAGTGTTTTTGCTATTTATTTATTTGTTTATTTTTTCCTTTTTTTGTGATAATGTATTCAAAAATGGCTGATGAACAATCGTCAATTAAACTTAAATTTCGTTGCGATAAAGAAAAACAATCCCGATTAAAAAACTCTTTATCACTACTGAGAACATAACTATTGCCAAAAGAATTGATAACTAAATAGTTTCAAGAAAGATTATGGAGGGCAAGAATATCTAAAAAAAAAAAGAAAATTGTTGCAATTGGCTCCGGTAACATCAAAATTGATAACAGCTAAAACAAAAACGGAAACGTGTCTAAAGACTCACCCTCTCGCTGGAAATCTCCACTGCAGAACATAATCAACATGGGTGATTTTCTGAAGAAATTCAAAAGCTATAAATATGTTATCAAAGAAAATGGTCTCGCTAGACCTTTATAATTATGAATATTTGGAAAAAAAACTTGTGTCTCTCTTTGTGGCCGACAAGCGTTTGCGCAAAATTTTACACCCCACAGAAGACACCGGGATAAGATCATTGATGTCCATTAGTGTTAAGCCCTAGTGGCTCGTAAGATGCTAGGGATATTTTATGTTGAACGTACGGTTACCCACACTTGCCGACTGTGAGGTCGCTTACATTCGAAACGTTATCACAAAATAACTTATCATAAAAACTGAATATCAAAGCAGACCAATTATCATGATCTGAGGTCCGTCTTTAAAAGTTAAAGATGAAATTGGCTGATTATCAGATTCAATTTGAGCAGATACTTACTACTTTCCCTGAAGACCTGAACGCATGTAGTTAAGTTTTGAAATTCTGATTGTCCATAAAGCTTTCACCTCAATTTACTACCCTGTGGATTCAGAAGGTCAAAGATTCCAGTCATTGTGAACATCCGTAAACCAACTTGCTGTTAGAGTAGAGAGACTTCTAACGTCTCCTCTTCCTACCTAAAGAAGAAGGCCTCTGGATTTCTGGTCCTTAATGACCAACATAGATCTCTGGCCAAGTCTTTTATTTTTCTCTCGCCTGTAATAGACATGCCAGCGACCAGTCTTTGGTTGTGTCTATTTCAAGACTTTCATTCCCCGAGAAGACTTTGCCCGCAGCTTAGAAGATTACGGAGAAGGAAAGTTGTGAATAGCAGGTCGTTGGAAAGAACAAAAAGAAACTCCAAACTGAGAAATCTCTGTCCCCAGAAACCACAGCGATAAAAGACAGATACACTCCCACCTCCTCTACCAATACAGTGGCGATACAATGAAATACACCAGCCATGTATACGGAAAACATCTGATAAAAAACAAAAAAAATGATTCTTCGTCTTCAACACTGTCATCCACTCCTCTTACAAAGCAAACGATGGCTCCACTTTCCATGACCAAATACTTAACTCCCACCAAAACCAAAATGAGCAGATTGAAAAGAGTTCCAATTACCATATCCTTAGGAAAAAACAACTACTCCTCTATCTACTCTCATTCCATCCCCTTCACTAAAACCTATGCATTGACCAAGAAATTGGAAAAACAGAAAACACCATGCATTCAATCTGACGAGAAAAACATTGGCAACATTGAAAAGAAAATACAAACTCCCTTACAATATCGGAGAGGGGGTATGAAGTGTCAAACATGAACCGGCAGATAAAACAATTACGCAGTCAATTAAAATTAGAGTAAAAAATTCTTCTAAATCTTAAAGAAATAACAGAAAATACATTGAAGCCTATAAAAACAAGAGTTTCTGTGGACTTTGATTAAATGTTGCAGCTTGTGTTCGGTGGTGCGTTCTAACTACGCTCGCTGTGTTCTAATTAAGATAGACGATGTAGGGCTTTTACTTTGTCCAATTTTCTATTTTGTAGTTAACTGGGATTATAAGATTGCTTAGCTTTCTGAAAACTTAGATAAGCTAGCCTACTTACTTATAAAGAAAGGTCAAGGTATTCTATTTGGGTCTAGGTTAAAAAAAATTATATTGAGACAAACAATATGTTGCGGAAATGTCTGCAAACGAAATTAGAAATGTATCCAATAGGCATGTCACGTGTGTCACATTGCCTAATAACTGAACCATGATTAAAACACAGACATATTCGAGACGTGTCGTGACTATTTTCAGGGTCTGTTCACCAGAGAAACCGGTCTGTGTGCTGCCCAGTTCAATACTGATTTGGCTGACTTTCTCCGCCTTGAAGCGAGTGAAGCGGCTAGGTCCGAGGCTCTCATTACAGTGTCTGAACTCTGGGAACCATTAAATGAAAGTTAGCTCTCAGGTTATTCTTACGAGCGAAAGATTGCCTCTCAGATATAGAGGCGTCCTTCCTTCAGTCATTAATCAGGTGTTAGTCAGTGGATCAGTTCAAGATTGTATTATTAGCGAGCTCGGTTTAACGAAGCAGTAGGCGCAGACAGTATGGCTTTAGGAGTCTGGTTTAAAATGCCTTAATAAGGATGAGAGACCAGTCACCTCAACTCTGTCCGTTGTAGTGAGTTGGCGGATAACCTTGGTCATGTTGCGCTAAAATTCATGTACTTGAGGCCATTTCTTTTTGTAGCGATGTGGTTACATCTTCGAATATGGCTGAGCAATGTTTTTGCTTACTAGGTGCTATATGAGTCGGGCTATGTTCGACGAGGCAGTAAAAATACTATGGAGGTGAGAAGTCTTTCTCTCACCAAAATCTTTTGTTCTTTAAGAATCAGCCAAATCTAGATCTGAACGTAAAGAATTTAGTAAAAGTTCGGTGAGTCTAGCGCGTATCTGCCTTGTGAAGGGAGCTGATTTAGAGTGATATTTTAATTCCAATTAGACATCAGGATATTGGGAGCCCTGTGTTAAGCAACCCCGCTCAAAATACTTTCTCTATATCTCGCATTAATTTTATTCAATTAAATGCTATTCCTGCCACAATTAATGATTGTCTGTGGGTAAGAACCACACCATTTTGTTTAGCATCTTGTATATATAATATTAAGTATATTGTAAATTTGAGCTTTCATTTTCACCCTATTCTTCACCAGCTCACCCTATTCTTCACCAGCTCACCCTAAGATAAATTATACACAGAGAGATTATTTTAGACGTCATTAAGACTGCGATATTATGGAGGTTGCAGTGAGAACGCTACGTACGAGTCAGGTATTTTGGTGCAAAAAATAGTGTATATTTTGTTTAAGATAATTATTGTGGATAGCTCAGTTTATAATAACAGAGATGATGACCAGTCTTGGGTATTCTTACTGTTGGCCCTGTGGCACGTGCTTTGTATTTTTACGAAAATAATATCAGTTCTTTTAGGCTTAAATTTGAGCCAGTGCGAATTATCTCTAACAATTTAACTACAGTTCATATTTAGGTATTTTAATATATATAATGGGATATAACATCGTATGATATAATATTGCGTTCACCAGATATTTTTATTAAAATTTAAAATATGTAATTGTCAGTCGCAAATCAATACCTGAAAATTGCGTTGCGCATGCTGCTACGAGTTGTACTACAGCTGAGGATTAATTTTTATATTTATTAACATGTTCTTATTCGCTTTGTTATCATAGATCGGACACTAATTTATTAACAGTAGCCCTCACTGTGTTATATCTTATATTCATGGCCGTATCTGACTACCGGGCACACCAGGCACGGGTCCGGGCCGATCCGTGCAATCATAGTGAAAATCCGGACAAGGAAAAATATCTTCGTTTGTAATCAAACTAAACAAGTCACGAAGAAAGAAAGAAAGAAAGAAAGAAAGAAAGAAAGAAAGAAAGAAAGAAAGAAAGGAAAACGAAGAAAACATCCGAATGAACACAGTAAAAATCTGTTTATTTATTAATTTTGGGAGAAAAGACTGGTTATACTCAGAAAGTCCGAACCCGATTTCCTGCTTTCGTTCACGTTTTGTGCCTAATTTCCATTGGAATAGCCGAAAAAATCCGCAAAAATCATAGTTTCTGGAAACAGATGACACTGATGATGTTATCACATTGTCAACTAATAAATCCAGGCAATTATCTCTGTGCCCAGTGTTTTGCTAGCGTCAGTTACGGCCCTCCTTATATTCGTCCATATAGATATATCAAAATATACTCAATTATGATCTGAGATTAAGGAAAGGATGGTTAAATAAAAAGATGATAAAAGCAAAATTATATTTTACTGATCTACGCGTGTCGTCCAGTGATAAACTTTATGATGACAAGAAGATGAATGAGCTTTATTTTTAATTCAGTCAGTCTGTTAAGTGCCATACGTGATACATGCTTGGGCGATCATGTTTCGAGAAGATTGGAGGTTGCCATTACTTTCTGCGGTTGACTGGTTGCATGCCAAACATGTCCTGTTATTTAACCAATAAGTGGGGGAAGAGACGGATTTATACCTTTCCCAAATGTATACGCACGTAAGTGAATGCAAAGAATTCAACTGGAATTTGAATTCGGCTGTCCAAATTCTCGTTCCGAACCGATATCCACGGCACCAAATTACGTATCTATATACAAACATTGTTGGCATCTAGAAAAACGCTTACAAAACATTGAAAAAGATTAACAGTAAATATTTAGTTTCTGGACTCCTTCATGTGTAGTGCAATGTAACGAGATGTAAAAATGTAGGGAGTTTAACCGTTTTAATTTTTTACTTTTTTATGTATGTTATTCTGTTTGAGTATGTTTTCCAAAAGAAAAGGTGAAATGCGGAAAAAGCCGAAGCGTAAAGTGATATTTTGGTAGTATTGGATGGCGGCGCTCTCTAAAATTTTCCTTCTGAATAAATTGTTTACTCTATTTATTAGAATTTATTTCTGTGACTAATGCATTCCTTAAATTACTATTATCAGTAATAATAATAATAATAATTTCTGTGTACATATGTACGTTTTCTTTTTAAATTTCTACTTGTTTCTCTGGTGTTCATTGATGAACAACTTTCATCCTCCCTTCCAGTTACAAATTAACCAGTTCAACAGAGTGTCTCTCTCCTCTAGAGTTGACTGTCGGTCTATGAAAAGATAATTGTGAATTCAAAATAGCGACAGAAACTGTAACATTTTTGTTTTTCATTTATTTGTTTATTTATTTTAACATTTCACTCCAAGCAAAGCAGTACTACCACTAGTGCGTAGGGATCTACATAAAAAGAGAGTCAAGAGAAAGATGAACCGGTTACAGCTTGTGTCAGAAAAGGGCAAGAGAAGGATAGGAATACTGGTGTGAAGAGAGTTGCGCGAGAGTAGACTGAAAAAGGGAGAACAGCAGGATTCAGGTGGTGTTGAGAAAAGGTTAAAAGTCAAGGAGATAAGAGATGGCAATTGACATTGCACTTTAATTCTTAGATATTGTAGCTGCCAGGAAAGCAAGTATACGGAAGGGAGTTCCATAGGCAAAAAGTGCGAGAATAGAATAGAAGTGGTGGAAGGATTTAGTTGTTTTAACTGTAAAAGAGGGAAAAAATGTTGTCAATCTCTTTGCTCAAGTAAATCTTTGTAGAAGTGTCACCAGGGAGCTAAACTATTCGGAGAAGAAGCCATAAAAATATTTGTAGAGGAGACAGAGGGAAGCCACATTCGGTCGGTGAGAAAGTGGCTGAAGTCGAGCTGCCAGGTCAAGATCAATTACATTGCAGTTTCTCTTGTGGAGCCTGTCGAGGACCCCCAGATGAATACCAGGGGCGCCTGACCAGATATGACAACAGTATTATTGCACCAGTTATATTATATTTTCAAAAAAGTTTAAATTCAACCATAGCACAGATGAGCACCAACTTCTTAAATATTCATGGTTTAAAAAACGTGACATTTTTATAGATTCTGACGCGTCATAAGCGGCTGTATATGTGTTTTAAACACACTGAGTTTCTACTTCTTATGAGAAATCCGTTATTATCTTCCTTTTTCATAATGATAATAATAATAACAACAACAATAATAATAATAATAATAACAATTATTATTATTATTATTATTATTATTATTATTATCGTTTACTTAAGTAGTTTCTGTTGTATAAACATTTCATTGCTGATCCCAACCAGAGATCGAAGGTTAGAAATGGCTTGAAGACAACTGAATATTGATAAATTTTATGAAAGAAAACTAAAACAGAACTTAAGATCGTACAGATTTTATATAATTAAAGCGCTTTTAAATGTGTTAGTTCTAATTGTGAGTATAATTTTTTATATTTCTTTAAAGTATGTGATACGAATAATCTCTTCAATGAGTCTATCGGAAGTTCTTTTTAAATCCATCTGCAGCGACAACCAGTATGGTGTTAGAGACAATGAAGATACACATTCTGTTCTTGTGGTCTTTCAACACGATGCTTGGCTATTAGCTTCGTTTGTTCTGTGTGCATTGTAACGCTCCATCAGTATTATTGTTACCATCATATTTCAAAAGATGGTTGTGTTTCTTTTAATTCTCACTGGAGTTTCCAGATTATTATTATTATTATTATTATTATAGCTACTGCTGTTGTTGGATTTTGCCTTTGCTTTGTTTGTCAACCAGAGACGCCAACAGTTCAGTTGACGTGTCATCCAATCAGAGAGAACATAATTGTGGTCTCTGCACTGAGGATAATCTACGCAAGATATGAGAAGAAAACATAACTATTATTATAGTAATCATTATCATTTTTGTTTTTACTATTATTAGTAGTTGTAACAGTAGTAGTAGTAGTAATAGTCGGTGTCGTAGTAGTGATAACGTTGTCTTTAATTTCCGTTTAAGGAAATCATATGTAATGAATAATTTATCCTCTTAAGTAACTGTTCCTTCATAACATCACGAATGATGAAGAATGAGTTAAATACGTCCACGATTAACGCAAACACCAGTAATCTGACATTGACAAATCTCCACAACCAGCCTCAATAGGTGAATTCAAAATAAGAAAAGTATGTGCGTTGTGGTGCAGTAGATATCGATTCGAAAGGACAAATCGGGGAGCCGAGTTCGAATTTCAGTTGAATTCCTTGCATTCACTGACGCACAAAAACCTTTGGGAAAGGTATTAATCTGTCTCTTCCCTCCAGTTATGGGTTAAATAATAGGATTGATTGGATTCTATAGCCCTGGCTGGTAACCATTCTATGGCATAAAACAATGGCAACAGGCTGCGGGATAATCTTCTGCCCAGTCAGTCATGTCTTTTTCGAGACATGATCGCACAAAGCGCGTATCGCGTATGACGCTTAAGTGACCCAGTATTATGAAGTTGGGGGGATCTGTGAAGTAGTATTCATTTATAACTTTTAGTACGCAACGAAATAAATATGTATATTTCCAATAGGTGCAACTTGTCTCTAAATATTTTTCTAAAAGAGCCTAGTGCTTGTCAACAAAAAAAAATGATGTCATTATCCAAGACAAAGCGAAGTTCTTGCAACAAGAATAACACAAGAAAAAAAACTTTAAAATTCTGCCGATGTTCTATCATTCAAGCCATATGCATATGACCTTGCATCAAAGTTTATTACGTTCATTGGCTGCCGCAATTAGTGTTTTGGTGGTGAAAACCTCCTCTAATGGGAACTAGTTTCAAGGGTACAGCGTAGACTTTTCGCAATAAAACCTGAAGATTATTTTTCAGTGTACTCGTCTTCTAGTCGTCTTTACTTAGTAATACGCTCTTTCTAAATTATATTAACAATCTGTCAAGAAACGTTCTTTTGTATCGCTGAGGTGGCAGTACCATGCCAGATAATGTGCGTTGAAATAACTACAGCACAATATCCGTTTTAAGGGATATTATGTACAAACAAAAGAAACACAGTTAAGTTTGAGTTTGAGTTTGAGTTTTATTTAATGGCATATAAACCTCTATGGGTTATTTAATGCCAAAAATGTGGGATTGTAAGGTATATTTTTAATGTGCGGTTATAGTGAGAAGGTTGATCTAGTCAGATTTTGTAGTCATTCTTTAAAATCTTATTTTATAAAACTGAAGATGTCTTCTAGTTTCGGATTCAACAATATATTGCTGGTAATATTGTTTTCTATCAAAATTGTAATAGGACAATTATTTTTGTCTTTCAAAAATGTGTTATAGTAATATTTCCCCCTTCAAAAATTATGTTTTTTCTATAAAAGTCTATTTTTATGTATATATTTCTATGAAAGGATAAAAGTACGTTTTTATAATTTCATAGTATTTTGACCCCAGTTGTAAGGGGTTAAGTTAACTATTTGCCAATAGCTAAGATCCTAACAGATGCTACCACTCCAAGTCAGAGGGGACCTGGGAACAGCAGCAATTAAAAAGTGGTTCGGTGCTCATAACTTTACAATCAAAGGTCTTGCTGCCGGATTCCGTTTACTGTCATACCCAGGACCAAAACACAGATAAGACAGAACAGCAGTAATATGAAAGAGAGGAGAGAGTTAGTTGTTAAAGTCGCAGAGAGCACAGTCTGATAATAATCGTCAATGACACTCCGAATTATTTACGACATATCTACGTGGGGAGAGGCCCGAGCTAGATGCGAGACAGGTTCAATTAACGTAGGTAAAAACGAGCCCGTAAGCTCGGACAAAATTTATGTCTGCTTTTCCACACTTTGGCGGAGCCTCGTCTGGGTTCCTCTCAGCTCCATAAGACAGAGTCCGACAAAGTGAACCATTGACGTTCCCCTCAAACTGTCAATGACCTTCCGAATTTCTGATGTATATTTATGTTTATTTATATATCTTTTTCATGCCACAGACCAATCTATCTTTGAGAATGCTAATGGTTTGCCAGCCGCTCTACAACACATTCTCAGGTTATTGTTTAATAGCTAAGCACTTGATACAGCATTTAATCAATCCTGCTGGCAAATGCAGGATGTGAAACAAGGTCGATTTTACTGTGAGGTTTTATAAGCGCCAAAATCTCTTTAAACCCCGCATACTTGAGGTGGGGTTCTTGTCTATTTACCTTAGACTGTCTTTTGGCATAGTCTTGTCTGGGTCCGTCCCCGCCCGCTGGAAGAGTGTCCGAAAATTATAACGTTTTAACGAACATCTATGCAGATGATACCATAGCTGATGGGCTTCCAACAATCCGAATGATCCACACCTGGCAAATGATCTCTTCACTAAACTAGCTCTGATGCTAGGGAAAAACTGATTTGTAGAATTCAATACCTCCAAAATCCAAGCGGTAACGGTACATCATCTCTGAGCAGACCTTGAATTTTCTCTATTCATGTTGAATGGTAGTACTTCCGATTAGGCTTTTTCACATGAACGTATATAAGAAAATGTATTTCATGTCAGATCTCAAGTGAAGCATATATTTTTTCCATCGTAAAAGCGGTTTAATAAAACACCAGTTAGTAATGCTGCTCCGGAAAGAATCTGATTCCTTTAACTTAAAAGTGATAGATCAAACCTGAAATATAGTATTCCCCATCATATGACTGCTTTATTTATTGACTTTTCACTTTTCAGTTCAGAACACATCTTTCATCCATACAACAACTTAAAATAGCAACTCTCTATCTTAATATAATCTTGAACCTTGTGTGTATAATGCATACAGGATATCACTACTAATAGATAATTATATTTTTAATAGTAGTACTAGCTGGACGATTTTGTTTAGCGGTATATCATTTCTATAATCTATTTAATGCCAAAATCTAAACATTCTGTATTTAGTTTTATTCTTTCAAAAATAGATATTTTGTACAAAGTTTTATACTTCAGCGAAAATGTATGCATTTTCTGTTTGGTTTTATATATATATATATATATTGTCATCCGCAGACAGAACTGTTTCGCTGTATAACAGCTCATCAGTACGGTTAGACTCCGATTGCTTTTTAACCCTGGATAGAAACCCGACCAAATTGGCATCAGTCGACGATTCTACCTCTGCGCTATGGGCGTTCGTTTAGAGCAGATATTATCATTATACGCGACCAATAGCCAGAGTGCTCTAAGTCATTTTACTGATTGAGCGATGCGTACAGGCCAGAATAGCTACTGCTTTTCAAAGTCTACCATTATATATATAAGTGTTCGCTAAAAAACTGCATATTAGGAAGAAAAAAGGTCCCACACTTCAAAATCGTTATGTTATTATTAACAGGAAAAATCAAAGTAGTTTTAGTTATTTTTAATATTTTTAATCCTTTCTAACACGTTCGAAATTTTAGTGAAATATAATCTTTTTGATTTTCGTTAGCGGGTAGCCAGATTGTTACGAGAGTTTACAATGAATAATGTAATATTAAGTAACTCAGTTTTTTTTAAAGTTTTTTTTAGCAAAAATGACATTAATTAGAAAATTCTTGCTAAAACCAAATAATTGTTAGATTTTAATGAAATTTCAGGACTTATTTGCAATTGAATTAAATTATTTTTTAATTATTATTTTTAAAAATTTTGGTAATTTTTTTACATCTGTTACACCACCTCCACTTAATTCATGAAATTTCAAGAAATTAAATTTTGTAGGGAAAATTATTAATTAGTTAAAAGCAAGACTTATTGGGGAATGTAAATCAGCTATTATTTTTTCAAACATTTGAATCTTTTTCCAAAAATATGTTTCCAATAATAAAGTAAAAATACCATAAAACTATGACATTATTTAATTAGATGTGTTTTTAATTACTTTAATAAATAATATATATTATATTCTGAAGGAAAAATCGATAATAATGAAATTTTGAATGAATTGTTTCATTTTTTTTTTCAATATAATAATATAAAAAGTTTCAAAAACATTTTAAAAATACTTCCGATACTTGTAGCGCTTAGCTTATTATGTTATAAAATGAAGACTATATTTACTAACCGAAGGTTAAAAATCTTAGTACAATAGTCGAGACATAATACTTTTAAAATAAAATTTAACTGTTGTATTTGAATATGGCATGTATTTTAAGGTTTCTTTACCTTATAGGAAAACAAAAACAGTAAAATTATGTCTATTCTAGTCGCCATACACTTGTAGAATTTGTCAGTCAGCACACGTCAGTCATTTATAGCAAAGATCATAGATCAACGTTCCTTGATTAAAAATGAGTTTTATTATAAATGTCAGGCTATAAATAAATAATATTTGTAAATATCAGATTAACTTAACTTAAAATTTGCTAATATTCTAAATATAACGTGTAACAGATGTATATTCTATTTCTGAAATATTTTTAAATTGAAAATTAATATTTGTTTACAAATATGTTGATCTCTCAAAAATGGCCAAAAAATTGAAAAATTGTTTAAAAATTTGAAAATGTTAGATTCCACTCAATATAATTTCTAATTGAAATACACCAAAATATTTTGCTTACTGAAAATAGTAAATTTAATCATGTAGTTTTCAATTATATTTCAAATAAAAGTTTGAAGAAAACATTTCTTATTTAAAGTAAAATAATTTATATGTAGGTATCGAAAATGAGTGGAAATATCTACATATATAGCTTGTATATCAAAAAAGCTTACTCCAAAAAAATTTATTTATTAATATTTATTGTCATATGGATTGTCATTTTGCCATAAAATTGTATTGCTGCCAATTTTATTATAAAACTGTAGAGTTGTATTTTTTGCGGAGTTTACTATTTGCCCATAACTGGAGCCTTAATAAATGGTAACGTTTATTCTTCTCAAAACCTTCAATCTCCCGCCCAGGGTCTTGATGCCGTATGTAGTGTAGAGTCGTACCCAGAATGATAATAAAACTAGTACTATTAATATTGTTATTAAAAACAACAAAAATAAAGGTAATAATATAAAGTACTAGGCGCACATAATGTCACAAACATCCAAAAAAAAAAAAAATTCACCATCTTGTATCCGCTTACAGTGTATTAAGACCCACTGAATGATAGAGCCAATATCGGAACTGAAAGTTTTTACGGAAAGGAAGTTGCAAGAAACTAGTAGGATCATCATACAGACCAGGTTACTGAGATAGGATCTGTAAAAAGTTTATGAGGCTTCACAGTACACACAGACAGAACAAACAAAATTAATCACCCAGTCATCGGGATCAAAGACCACAAAAAAAAGAATGTATTGTTGCATTGATATGGCAGTCAATGCTGACTCTAATATATTTTTGAAAATATAAAAAAAATATATTTCAAGTGGAAATAACAAAAATGGTTGGGGGCACGACTACACCAATAATCCCAGTTGTAGTTAGAAACATAAAAGTAATTGCTGCCATGCTATGCTTTAAAGAAATACAAAAAGCGCACAATTATTGTTTATACATGACAAAGAGCATTATCTATGTCAAATGTACCTGGTCATAGGTTTTTTGTTTGTATTTCCTTTTATTAATTTTATAAGATATTGATCAGTGGAAAATGTCATGAATCAATTTTTAACTTTCTCTATCTTTTTGGGACACGAAAAGAAATATGCATACAACAGAAATAATAATAATAATAATAATAATAATAATAATAATAATAATAATAATAATAATAATAATATTTTTTAAACCATATTACCGCTTGAGAAAAAAGGGTGCAATCGTGGCTGTTACGGAAGGAAAGACCAATTGCTTATTAATAGAATGATCCTGGAAAACTGATACAATGCAAAAAAACTTAGTACTGCCTGGATACATTATTATAAGGCATTTGATAGTGTACCACATTCCTGGATCTTAAAGACTTTAAATATATACAAGATATCACCCGTCATCATCAATCTTATCACACAATGTATGTCGATATTGAAAAAAAACCTTTTAAATCAATCATATAAATGGATTTTATAAGTCTGGTGAAATAAACATCAAAACAGGTATATTTCAAGATGACTCTTTGTCTCCCTTACTATTCTGCATATCATTAATAGCCCTAACCAGTCAACTTAACAAGACAGAATGTGGTTATAAAATAAAATAAGCCATCTATTTTACATGGAAGACTTAAACTTTTAGGCTAAGAATGCTAACGAGCCGGAAGGACTTCTGCAAACTAAAAAGACATTGGAATGAAATTCAATTTGAATAAATGTGCTAAAGCTACAGTTTTATAGTGGATTGCTACAAGAAACATCCTCAATTAGCTTAGACCCTGCTGTAACAATAAAAGATTTAGAGCCAGAAGAAGCTTATGAATACCTTGGTCTAAATGGGAGTGAAAATATTCACCATAAAAATATGAAAGATATAGTGCGTAAAGAGTACTACAGAAAACTACGACTGATATTAAAAACTGAATTGAATTCTCAGAACAGCATTATGATTATTCATAGCCTTGCAATCCCAGTTGTTCAATATAGTTTCAACATCTTAAACTGGATTGTAAACGACATCTGGCGAATGGATTTTTAAACAAGAAAGCTTCTTTCTAAGCATAAGATGCACCATCCAAAGGCTGATGTAGACCGTCTATACATACCTCGTAAAGAAGATGGAAGAGGTCTTTTTCAGCTAGAATTTTCATATAATACAATAACTACTGGCTTACTAACGTAGAAACAACAAAAGACTAGATGATACAACTAGTCAAACAGCATGAAAACAAAAGAAAGTTATTCAATAATAAAAGAAGGCAGCAAATACAAACAAGATTTACATTTACTAGATTCTCTAGAAAAGCAAGACAGAAGCCAAGAACCAACTATTGCGGTAAAAAATATGAAAACGAAAGCCAAAGATAAAGCTCTTGAATAGATGAAACAACGATGGCAAGACAAACATCTGCATGTCCAACAGCCAGAACGTGCCAATAAATCGAATGATGATAAAGTTAATACTCATCGATGGTTACGTGCATCTGGATTAATGTCTGAGAATGAAGGCTTTATACTTTCAGCGCAATACCAAATACTTTTCACTAGAAACTTTCAGGCAAATATTATACATAATAATGTGGATCCAAAATGTAGGTTCTGTGATAAACACCAAGAAACAATAGACCATCTAATCTCAGGTTCTTCTGTACTTGCCCGAAATGAATATAAAAATCATCACGATAGAGTGGGGCAATTGAACAACGTGCAAACACAATGATTATTATTTAAACGAACACTGGTATGAACATCACCCATCACCGGTTACAGAAACAGAAGATGTCACCCTTCTATGGGATTACACCATCTATACAGACAGAAAAATTGAAGCAAATAGGCCGGACGTTTTTGTTTAAAACCAAAAAAGAAAATAAAACTTGCTTATTAAAAAGCTAGCAATATAGCTTGGCGTTGCTCGTGTGTAATGAAAGCTTTAAAACTAATCCATGGTCCTGGAGCTCAGAGTCCATGTACGTTGGCACAAAAGACTAAAAAGTAATAGTTGTTTCTAATTAAAGCAAAACCGTAGACTGAAAGAAAAATGAATAGGTGTCAGTCAAATTTTGATTTCCTGGTATCGATATCATGTAAGTTTTTTTCGTCGTTTAACTGAATTTTGAAAGCTAAATACATCCTCTGTGTAAATGGTATCATGGCAGAAACTAAGAATTACAATTATACCTACTTAGAGCCAAACCCGACGCAAAAACTAAAATAAAAGGGCTGAAAAAATACAAACATACAGGCAGATAAACAGACACACATGCAAATGTTTTGCCTTATATATATATATATATATATATATATATATATATATATATATATAATGGATTTCCTGCACTATTGTAAGAACTGCAACCTTGAAACTTCTGAATATCGTTTCTTATGTCTTTGTCTATGAGTGTATCAAAATTGTATTGATTAAAATCGAACCACTCCATCTATAACCCGATTTTTTCGATTATCGATATTTATCTGTTGTACCTCGGCACAAAACCTAGCTAAGAACACTCGCAGACGCTTATAGTACAATTTTGTAAATTTTCAAGAAAATCGTTTCAGCCATTTCGGAGTCTATAGGTAAAGAACGCACATACACACATACACACACACATACAAACTCACAGGGACAAAATATAAATTATAAATAAGTTTAGATTTAGATATGGCTTGACCAGCGGATTGTGACATAGCAAGCAAGGAATTCGAAAAAGTGTCAAAATATAAAGACCTGGAAATTCAAATAGAAAAAATGTGTAAATTGGAACAAGTATCGTACCAGTGATCATGGGTGTATCTGGAATGATAAAAAATTGAAGAAAAACACATTGAAAGTATCCCTGGAAAACCCAGATTATGAGAGATATATATGTTTTTTAAGTATAGCCCACACACTAAGGAGAACTTCGTTTATGTAACGCTAGGGATGTTAGGGCGATATGAAAAAAACATGAAATGAAATCATAACAACACACCACTACATACCTTAGGTTTTCCTGCAGATTTAGTAGGAAGAACGACCATAGTAGTAATCGATTTATAATGAAAAATGATATCATAATAATAGTTCTAGTACACTGTAGTACAATAACCAGTAGTTATTGCATTTTTATATATATTGTATGAACTTACCATTGATTCAATCTATTCAAATTATTGATATTTTATTTTAGTTTTATTGGTTATTTATTTACAATTATAATAATAATAATTATTTTATTTGTTTATTTAATGTTCAATTCGTAAATCATATTTTCCTAAATTATTTCTGGGATCTAAAACTATAAATCATCTCTAACTGGTAATGAGGTAAGATTTCCAACCGACTAATTAAGTCTTAATGGGCACGCGACCACGTCATCAAATTCCAATGATTAATTACCAATGACGGATGTATGAATATTTAATAAGTTTCTGACCAATTTTACGAGCAAAAAGTGTTGCGACGAATTCATTTATCTAAATCTGTAGAATATATTTTTGTGTCATCGACATTTTCCTTTAATTTCGACCTGGGTTGTTGGGGGAACTCGTACTGGGACGATATCAATCAGTGAAGGAGTATGGCCTTGATTCGAAGACAAAATAGGACAAACATATACTCTGTATTAGGATAGGCACGTTTTTACTCGAATTATGTTCGCGTCTTTGTATTCGTAATATTTATGCATCTTTTACATTAGCAATACAAAATCGCTTTATTAATAATTGAAGTTAATTTAGCGTGTTTGAGACCGAATCAGACGCACCTTCGTACAAAAATACATATCCTGTTCTCTGTCGAAATAGAATAAATAAAAACTGTACTTGATATATTTTTATTGAAAAAAGTCACAAAATACAAATTTATATAATTTTAAAATTATACGATAGGAAAACTCGTCTACAAAAATAAATTAATATATTCTTTGTGCTTTTTTTAATATTTTTGCATCAAACAAGGTGATAAAGCCACTAAAACACAAAGATTTATAAAAGGTTAAGTCACATAGTTTTGAAGTATCTAAAAAAATTAACATTATTATGGAGAAAGGAAAGTATTAAAAAGTTATTAAGAATGCAGAATTTGACGATTGAGACTGACTTTATATTTGGAAAATCAAAGTTGACAAGAAAGCAAGAAGCCGAAAGACTGTTTCAAGGGCGAGACTGTTGGCATAAGGACTTGTGGTTATAACAAGCAATTTATACTGTAAAATTATGAAATTAACTCATTAGACATTAGGATTTTTATAAAATACCTGATTGATGACTTCAAATTCAGAATATTCTGTATCCCTGATTGTGTTAAAGTAGAAAACCCCACCCCACACACCCCACACACCCCATATATATATATATATATATATATATATATATATTAATGCAGGTTTCATTGAATAATATAGACAAGTTTTGTCTATTAATTTTGTGTAGGATCCGTTCATACCGTCTGATATACTTGATGGTGATGTCGTTGTAAGACAACAAAAAATCACAGTATTTGTTGAATTTTTTATCGGGTCTAAGCTCTCGGCTCACATAAGCCATTATCAAAGAGTAAATATTAACACACAGTAAACATAGAACATTTAAGTTATTAACAATAAAGATAAGTGAAATGAAAATATAAGTCCATCCCTACCGTGGCGGATGGCCGAAGACAGTGACAAAATATTGGTGTTGTGTCCCATGGTCTGATTACAGACATTTGAGTACGTTGTTGGAAATATCGAAATTGATTGTATTCAAACCAGGTTTAAATTGTTTAATGTAGAGTGCTTCGAGGATTTTTAGTTTCTGTTTGTTATTTTCTTGTTTAAGTATGTACGTGTTATCAACAAGCGTTTTTCTCAGAAGTGTGCGTTGATAACCGTGTTGTTCTAAATGACGGAATATATTTGAATTTTCATTTAAGTGCATATATATAAACAGAAATAGTTTGTATACTGTTACTTCAACCAGCTTATAATGCTCTAGAGTGAACGGCTTGGTGAGAGTAGTCGTGGATCCTATGGCTGAAGGAACTTGGATGAGTTCCACCACGGAATATGTGAACGAGCGGCGCGTCATCGAGTTTAATTTGTTCCCTCTTTGTCATCGGGGCCCGTGGTACAGTGGGTATGACGTTTGGATTTCAATTCCTGCTAGTGAATGCGTACTACCGATAAGTCCCAAATATAGGACAAAACGGCCGTCCAGTGCTTTCTGCATTATGTTGAGATCTAATAATAAAACTTAGTTGAATTACACGTAACAAGTAATATATATATATATATATATATATATATATATGTATATATATATATATATATATATATATATATATATATATATATATATATCCCGGCAGAATATACCAGTCAATTATTTTCTCTAAGACTTAATTGTTTGTTCACATGTTCAATTTATGGTAACCTCAACATCTTTCTGTCAGCCGAAATATATATCACTGCAAGTTTCTTCTTCGTCTATATAGAGTTACTCTTGTAATCCACGCCTTAAAAAGGGATAGATATTCCATAACTGTTTCGTCTTTTTAACCTGTTTCTTAACACTTAGCTTAGATTCTGGAAGTCATCATTCGTTACTCCCATGGACCTTAGGATTTTTATGCTACACTTTTCGTCCTCTGTTACAACGCTTCCCAGAAATTTACGTTATTATACTTGCTTGATGTTGCTGTATTGGAATACTAATTTGCATGTTGGGTTCTTCAGGATTGCCGTGAACTATGCATTTTGTTGATTTTGCAATAGATGTTTAGTCCCAGTTTCCCTTCACGACCTTTTGTAAATCTCGTTGAAGTTTCGTTCCTGTTTTTGCTATCAACTCTTCTATCTGCATGTTTAATGTTGTTAACCCTCTAGGGCCATTCGTATCATATTTGATACAGTATGAAAACAAGCCTTGAAAGAAATATTTTCCTGAAAAATTTTTTAAGAGAAATATTTTATAAATTTCAAATGAAAGCAGTACTGACTGCTCAGTCAATGAATACCAAATGTTTCCTTATAGGAAAATACCAAATGTTTCCTTATAGGGAAATACTGTATCAAATATGATACGAATGGTCCTAGAGGATTAAGGTTTTGGCCGCTGATAAAACTGGTCAATACATTTGGTGTCAAGAAACAAAACACATTTTATAGATAATTATAATTAATTATACTTAATTATACTTAATTAGAATATTCTGATTGCGAAAATGACCTTGTAATTTCATGATTAGCTACCATCTTTGCTGTACTGAAATTGTTCTTTTTGGAAATATTTCAAATTAAGATCTTAGCTTTATTTTGTTTTACGAAATATCAACCGCAACAGGTTAATTGATGCCGACAAAATCTCATAATAGACCTGTATGAATAGAATATGTATTCTTTGTAAGGAACCACTTAGTCGATCAGATTTCATTGACGTATTTTTCTAAAGAAACATTGCCAGATGTAAAGCTGGTATTTTTTCAAAAATATTTTGCCGGTATTTTTTTCAGTAAGACTCACTTTTTTATTTTCATAATAATTTGCCGTTAAATAATTGTCTATAGCTTGGACCCTAACAAATGATACTAACATGTGTCAAAGCCGAAATCGCAACAACAGCTATAAAGAAGTTGTTACACACTCCACAAAACCTTCCGAACAGAGGCCTTGCTGCCGGATGTAGTTTATCGTCACGTCCTCCATTTTTGTTTCAATTTGAGACATAGAAATTGAGAGTTCAATTTCTTTAAACTATCTGAAATCAGAGCGACTATAACTGACCAGCTCTATCATTATTTAGATACGGAGTGTTGTCTCCGTCTTTGTTTTGTGATCACAACGTTTTAGCCATTCACAGCATAGATAAACAGATAAATAAATAAATTCCCTGGCGGTTAGCTGGTTGCCATTTACCGGACAGCAAAACGGCTGGAACTTTATGATAACAACAGTTCGTGTATAAATAATGCAAATAAAACCGTATTAAATAAAATAAAATTTTATAAGAGGCGGCGGCGTAGATATGTTTTAATATTTAAAATATCTATATCTCAATGTTATGATGTAGTTTTTCTAATACTGAACCATCAATCAAAATACTCAAAAAGTGAGTTATTACAAAAATAATAGTTTTCATCGTTTTGAATAGCATAATCAAACAGAACATAATTTCGTATAAAAATAATATATATATATATATATATATATATATATATATATATATATATATATATATATATGTTAAATCTCAAAAAAAGAAAGAGTATACAGGTAATATCCCCAAAACCAGATCTTATTAATATCAATTTTATTAAGATTAATTTTATTAATATCAGAAATTATCCAAGTGGAGGGTACGATGTATACAGTTTTATCATTTTAACATGAGTCAAATATGTATATTATATTTAAAAATGCCGAGTTATACATTCGTTGAATATCTATTTCAGCGAGAAAATTTTCACTTCATCAGCAAAGATCAAATGCTAAATTTTATTAATTCAAATATGGTAAAAAATCCACATACTGAAAGAAGCCGAAAAACATATCCATGTACAGGAAGTTTCTTTTATAAATAGGGGATATTAAGAATTACTTTTTTTTTTACATTTCTCGTTCAGACATTAAAAAACAGAGAGGCAGAGACAGATATTCATCGCTCGATATTAGAAGAGACCTTTTAGATTACGTCTGTATTAAAGAATAAAAAATCAAATTTTAACCGTGTCACAGGAATAGAAGTGGCGGAGGGAAAAGAAAGGACAGATGGGGTAGACAGGGAGAAGATTAACAAAGAAATAAGATATAAAAACACATCGTTAGAATTTTTATTTGTCGCCGTAATTGTTTTTTTCAAGGTCAATTTTCTTTGGGAGCGTCCACCGGAACTTTTCTTGTTGTTGGTGCTATCCCCACGCGAATTAAAATGGAGAAAAAAAAACTAGGTTACTCATGGACCAATCGCGGAATTTTATGTTTACAACTTTAACTATTTTTAAAATAATTGTAAATTTCTTTCCATGTCCTACAATCATTGTATGGGTGTGGGAACCATTTTTAGTGCATTACTCAGCTGAAAGAGCTGAGTGAATGGGGACAGGCTTGCAACATTCAATGCATTGAAAATCAAACTAGTGACGTTCAATCATCTTCAATTAAACCAAGAACTTCCGCCAATCGCGATAAACTGATGTTCTCTAATGGAAAATGCGTTTTAAACTAACGCTAGAACGTTATCTGTAAATTCTCGATTATGACGAACGGATTGCGAAAGACAGTGAACTATTTTCCCATTGTCTATTCCACGTTACCAAATTCATTTTTCTTTTTCCCCTTGATTGGGTGTGCTGCCTAGACAAGAGTTGTGGTAGTAATTTGAACTTGACCGTTCGATTACATTTTCACTGACAATAATCATTTCTCGTTCCACATATTGTTTTCAGACTGAGTTTGGAATATTTAAAGAAAGTCATTGATTTTAAAACTAGAGACTACCCGGGTGCTAGCAACTAAAATCAATGTGGACGTCTTTTAATCGAGTTCTTAATGATAACATAATTACAATTTCCAGAAATTGTATTAAAACCTTTGTAATGCGCATGCGTAGAAAAACAGCCAGCTTTAAAAAATCAAGTATTACAAACTTTTTTTTCTGTCTATCTCATTTCGTTTCAAATTGTTTTGATTCAGGCAATTAAAGTAATTATCACGTAATTTCTTTTAGATGAAGAGTAAAAAAGGTTTGTTTGTTTTTCTCTTGTAGAGTTGTTGACAAATTAATGTGTCGCCGACCAGCTCGGGGAGGAATCTGTCGGATTTAATATATCAAATCAATTTCTTATGTCTTCTTTTGTAGAAGCACTTGAGTAACCTTTTTACTTCTATTTTATTAAATGCTACGAATTAAGATCTTCATTATTATTTACGTTAATTTGAAATTTTCCTGCTAGGAGTGTTTAATTTAAGCCCAGAACTAGAACTGCACAAACTAGACTATTTTTAATGAAAAACTAACATAATTAAGGAAAGGAAAAAGAAAAAAGAAAACAAAATAGAGTTTATATATCTTTCTCACGCTTTGTGCGATGTAATTGTGAGGTACTAACATCTACTACTGAAATCTATCTTCATTGGGTGACGTATATTGGTGTACAGTTGAGAAAAGAACAATTAATAAACGGCAACTTTATCAATGTGTCTATTGGAATGACCTCGTTATTATGCTGAATTTATAGTCTAAATACTTAATCATCATGTGCACCAATGTTCTATGAACAGTTAGAATTATTCTAATAAAAATCTTAGTTGTTTTCGGACGTCAAACATTTTATGTTTTTCTTATAACCAGATTATTACCATAATCATTATCGGGTCGATTGGTAACTTAGCAATGACCAGCTCCAAGCATATATCTCGGATGCATCTCTGTGAAGTATATTAAAATCCACTCAGTGAAGTTGTCAGGACATTTTCTTCTGTCTGCTTCTTCTTATTTTGGATGAGATGTTATCGTGGATTTTATATTTCTGCATTTTAGCATTTGCATTTTTTTCTTCATTTTTCTGCATTTTTTTCTGCATTTTAGCATTTGCGCAGGCTTCATAGTATCAATATTTAATAATCCTTTGGATTGATGTACTGACACTAGACATTTTAAATGATTCTAAGATAAATGCTACTTACATTAAAAAAATAGTATTCATATTTTTTTCATAGTCCTTATCATAGGCATCATTAGTCCCGCAAAAGAATCGTATATCCCTGAGTAGCTTAATATGAAGCCTTTGAAATGTTGGAAACACAAAGGAAATTAATACTGAGTATCCTGAAAGAGACAGCTGAAGTTTCTGGGACATGCAATGAGGAAAGAGGGCTTGAAAAATCTGATAGCAACAGGTCAGATAGAGGGAAAAGAGACAGGGGAAAGCAGCGGATAACTTATTTGAAGAACATAATCAGGTGGATAATGGAACGCGTGTTGCATGGTGTAACAGGAGAAGGCGTACTACGATCCACCAGAGATAGAGAAAAATAGAAAGCCATGATCGCCTATGTCCTGAAGGGACAGGACACATAGAATAAGGAGAAGAAGCTTAATACTTAATCAGCTTCCTTTTATATGTCACATATTAAAGTTTGAGTTTCTGTGAAGTATCTTCTAGTCTAATCAGTGACGTTGTCAGCACAATTTATTTCTGTCTGCTTTTTCTTATTTTGCTTGAGGTGATACCTTGTAGATTTATGCCTGCATTTTAAAAAATACATAAGCTATGACATTAGTTTAGGCAAATGCGAATAAGTTATAAACTAAATTTCAGCAAATATCAAAGCGAATCTAAAATGTGAAAGCGGGAGGTGTTATATGTCAACAATTAAATCTACATTTTTCTTTCATCATTAAAAGAACATAAAAATAATCCGAATAGGCTTAAAAATTTACATCATTCAGACTGTTGTCCTCATCTTTATTCCATGTTTACGAAGTTTCGGCGATGTATGCTAGGGCCTTCTTCAGGAGGTAGGAATTTCGAACTGAACCCTTTATTTTGATCACTGGGGTATACAATTATCATTCCATGTTTGATGCCACTTCTGAATGTAATGTAGTTGTCTCCCTTTAACTTAACTCTCTAAGTTATATGTTCATCCCTGCTGTAGCCAGATACTGAACTCACATTTTGGATTAAATCACTGAAACTAAACAACGCTTATATTTACTGAGCTATGTGTCCTCGAGTATCCTCAGTGGATTCAATGATCAAAATAAACAGTTTGTTTCTAAATTCTTATCACCTGAGGAAGGTCGAGCGTACAACGGCAGAAACTTCGGGAAAATGGTAATAAAGATAAGAACAACAGTTTGAACAATGTAAATAATCTAAATACTATCTCATAATAGAAGTATAGACACGAACTTAATAATATCGTGTCGTGGCTACAATGTAATGGCGATAACTAATATCAAGACACGTCGGATTGGCCCAGATAATAAGTGAGTTATAAAGAAAGATCTATTCCCCCAATACTTTCCCCTACTATTGGCATTATTATATTCATGATATTTCACGGACAGAATAGACTAGTTGAAATAAAAATAAATGATAATCATGCTTTCTTCTCAGAATGAGTTTTATATCGCAAAATTATACACAAATAATATATACGTATATACGTATTTACAGTTGATCCAAATAGAGAAAGTACAATGCATATCTACACAGTAAGCAGAAGATAAGTGAGCAAAAACGGTAATTCCTATGTGTAATAATTCCCAACGAAATTAAGTCTGTTTGTGTTAGTTATGTATTTTTGGAACTGACATAGTTTAGATTCCGAGTTCGGTAGGACAGAAATATCATCTACGTCGCATGGACATTTTCCTCAAACTGGAAACGGCGAGTCTATGGTTCTTCCCAGCATGTGAACCGCGTGTTAGGGATAGTTTCTTTCTATATTTGGCGATGATATATTTCCACAGGTAAACGGAGCCAGAGACTTGTGAGATATGGGAGTCAGATTTAACCTCAACCCTAGCCAGGGCTATATTTGCCTCAGGCAACTCCTGGAAGCTAACTAATTGTCACCTGAGTTAATTTGTAGTGATGTCACAAAGTGACGCCAAATGACCCACGTGATTGATTTCGACCAAATGGAGATACTTGCCTTGTATTTATCTCTTCCATTCGAGATAAATACTTTAGCAAATTTTGTTTTATTTTACATACAAATTGCCTTTACCTTGTCTTGTACAAACACTTAAAAAATACATTTTTATTAAATGATTACTGGGATTACCCATATTTTATGTACGGTCACTCTACAGGTGATACTGGTACCATCTACCGGGTGGTCGGGTCATCTGTTACCTTTGAGCTCTCCTCACTAGGCGTTTCTAGAACGGGGTTGACTAGATACCCAAAATAATTAAAGGTAAAGACAGGTCAAAGTGTGATGGAAACTTTGATTTTGTGTTAACAGCCACGGGTCCCAATAACTTAATCTGAGTTTCATAGGTAACGTGTAGCATGTGCGGGAAGTATAGGTCTAGGTATAGAACTGTCACGATGGAATCAACATCTCCGTGTCCCTAACCAATGTAGATCTTGAGCATTTGTTGTGGTTGAACCTTAAGTGGGATAGACTCCAACAGATAAACTTGTCCATGACATGCTCTACATGAATAAAAAATAAATACATATTCGACTTTCGACGTAGTTATAACGTTAGAAGGAGTCAGATACACTGGGCGCTTTGATGACGATTTTTTACAAAGTCGTTTTACAATGAACATTTTTGGTTTGAGACATATATCAAACATTCTCTTCTATCCCATACAATTATTTAATTCTTTATTCTACCGTTTTGCTTTCTTGCTTGTGTAAATTTCACAACTAGTTAGTTTCGAATTAATCTCGTAAATAATATGTGAAAATCTCTTTCACTAACAGTCACAATGAAACTTACACTACAAATATTACCTTAAAAACAATTTTTCTTTCATTCTATCAGGTTGTTTAATGTAACGATTGCAAGTATGTTTATTATTTCCTTTTATTTTAATGTCGAAATCTTTTCTGTACATTTCTTAAAGAGGCTAATCAGTGCTGATAGCAGACAGGGAAAGGAAAGTATAAAAACCCCTACAGAAGGTAAGAAAGGACTACAAATAAACTACAAGAAAACTAAATGAAATGGTTATCAGCAAAAAGACGTGTCCAAATTGGCAATTACAGGTGGGAGATACAAAAACAATCAGGTAAAAAATTAATTACCTGTGAGTTTTCTAACAGAAGACGGAAAGTACAACATTAAGAACGGAAGGCGTATTGGAATGGCCAAGTATGCATTCCAGAAGCTGAAAATAATTTCTCTAAAATCAAGGAAGAGAATACCGTATTGCTATGTGATGTCAGTTCTTCAACATGGCATTAACTGTTAAAAAATCTCTTCAATGAAGAAGGAGAGACTTAAAGCAAATGAAATGTGGTTCTACAGAAGGAAGCTGTTGATATCATGGATAAAAAATGTGAGCAATGTTTAGGTTTTGGAAAAGAGAGGAAACGAAAAAGAAATTAATACTGAACATCAGGAAAAGACAGCTAAAGCTACAGGGATATGTAATGAGGAAAGAGGGATTAGAGAAATGATGCTCACTGGTCAGATAGAGGGAAATCAGTGTGTAACATTTAGAACAGGCTTGCGCAAGTGGATGGCAAAGCGGGGTTTGTGTGGTGTAACAGGAAAAAGTTTGCTTAGAGCCACCAGGGATAGGGAGACGTGGAAAGCTATGATCGCAAGCTTACTAAAAGAACATTTCACATAGAAGAAAAAGAAGAATTGCTTCATAAAAATTATATTGAAAAGTCAAAATATTGGCTTGTGGGGAGCCGTAAGAAAATTTTCCGTCACTATTATTATTACAAATTAAAAACAAAGGTAAGTAAGAGGTAAAAGATATTTAATGTTTCCACAAATAGTCTATCACGCAAAAGAAAATATATAAGTTTATTTTCTAAATAATGTAGTGTATTTATTTGAAATGGCACCGAAACAATAGTGCAGAATCTGGAGCAGTGCAATTACTGACAATTTGTTTTTGTGATATTCTTTTAATCAGTTCACCCCATGCAAGTTTATGATGCAAAATATCTTCTTCTTCTTTTAAGAGCCCTTTCCTTTCAGGACGTAGGCGATCATGGCTTTCCACATCTCGCTATACCTGTTTGCTCTTTGCACACTTTCCTTGTTACACCACGCAAACTTAGTTCTGTCATCCACCTGATCAAGTCCTTCAAATATGTTATCCGCTGTTTTCCTCTTTCTCTTTTTCCCTCAATCTGGCCTGTTAGTATCAGATTCTCCAAACCCTATGTCCTCATTGCATATGCCACGAATTTTAACTGTCTCTTCCTGATCTTTTCGTTTCCATTATTTCTAAAATCTCATCATTACTCACATGATCGATCCATGATATTCACAGCATCCTTCTGTAGAACAACATTTCAGTTCCTTCTTTTTAATCATCTTCGATTATATTGTCCAGCCTTCACTGCCATATTGAAGAACAGACATCACATACCAATCCTGTACTCTTTTCTTTGTTTCTAGCGAAATTGTCCTGTTTCGTAATTCTTCACTCAACTTCTGGAATGTTTCCTTCGCCATGCCATTTCACTTTCGGATCTCTGTGTTACACTTTCCGTCCTCTGTTAGAACATTTTCCATGTATTCAAATTTTTGTACCTGCTTGATTTTAGTATCCCCCACCTGCCACCTGTATTTGGCATTTTGGGCTGCCTCTTTTGCTGATGGAACCCTGTTCTAAAATGCTACTCCTCTTAAATAGACGGCGGGGACTGTAAACCAGATAGAAACGAATCTATGTATCCCTTAAAAAAACAAAACAAAAAACAAACAAAACAAATAAAAAATAAACAAATTTTGGCGGGGTATTAGAAGTTGATTTTAAAAGCAGATGTTAAAAGATACAGGTAACCCAATCATAAACTGTTTGCTTGCTTTGTTCTGTGGCGGTGTTATTCTCGTCACTTTTTGTTATTTCATTCTCAGAAAACGCGGAGAGTGGCATGACCTAATGGCTGCGGCAATATAATGCTACAATAACATGAATTATAAGCTACTCAAGACAGGATTAATGATGTACTGATTTTTGTACATTTCGGAAGATATTTTTTCAAACGTTGCTATCGTATGTAGGCATGCAGTATGAGAAGCAATACCTTGTCACTAAATAGAATTTAATTACAGTTAATGCGCGAATTGTCAATTATCTTCGAAATATTTATCGCGATGCGTACGAAAATACTTTCACCTTTCGAATGATGTCGTTTTGAAGTGAAGTGAAAGCCATTTTATGGCGTCAATAAACATTTGCTTGATATAAATGGTGTTATATTACTTTTTGATCAAGCAACAATGAACGAAATACAAATGAATGAATGAAAGAAAAAATGTTTAAATGAATGGAAAAAAACAAATCAGAGTAAAAGAAAAAAAAGGACCAAAGAATAAAAAACAAAAAAAAGTAAAATGAAAGATTGAAATAATGAAATAAAGAAAGAAAGAACGAAAGAAAAGAAAAATAAAGAATGGAAAAAATAAATATTGAATATGTTATAGTAAACATGGGAAAGCAAAATGAAAATGAATAAAAAAGAGAATACAAAGAGAAAAGAAAAAATATAAAAGTAAAAATAATATTTCTTTTTCTGTACGCAACAATGAACGAAAAGAAAATGAAGGAAAGAAAGAAGTATTAGAAAACTCAAAGGCGAAAAAGAACAAATCCGAGTGATAGAAAGAACAAAATATAAGAAAGAAAGAAAGAAAGAAAGAAAAACCAAAAGATAAAACAAGAAAGAACGAATAAAGGAATGAAACTAAGTACTAAAAAGAAAGAAAGAAGGAAAGAAAGAAAGAAAGAATGAAAGAAAGAAAAAAAGAAAAAAAGAAAAAGCAACAGAGTAAAAAATAAAAGGTGGATGTAATATATATTAAAAAATCAAAAAGGAATAAAAATATAAGAAAGAAAAAAAGAAAAAAGACAGAAGAAAAAAGAAAAATTAAAACGTAAAAAAGCAATAGAGTATAAGATAAAACGAGAAATAAATATATTTTAAAAAAATAAATCCAAACGGGAATAAAAATATAATAAAGAAAGAGAGAGAAAATCAAGAGAGACGAAAAAAGAAAAACGTAAAAATAATATTTTAATAATAAGTAACAATGAACGAAACGCTATTAAATTAATGATAAAAGAATTATGTAAATAAAGGGAGAAAAATGAAATCCGAGTGAAAAAAAGGGAGAAAAAAGAAAAAAGAGAGTAAGAAAGAAAGAGAGAAAAATAGAATCAAAAACAAAAAGAAAAAAAGAAGGATTAGAAAAGTCCTAACGAAAGAAGAAAGAAAGAAAAAGTGATAGTGAATCTGTTAAAAGAAGGATGAAATATATATTTTAAAAAATTAAGACTAAAAGAAATAAAAAGATGATAAAAAAGACAAAACTAAAAACGAAGAAAAAAATAAATAAAAAAAGTAAAAATAATATTACTTTTTGAGTTAGCAACAATAAAAAAGGCAAATAAATAAAAGAAGATATGTGCGTTGTGGTGCAGTGGATATCGGCTCAGAACGAGAAATCGGAAGCCGAGTTCGAATTCCAGTTGAATTCATTACATTCACTTACGCGCAAATATCCTAAGGAAAGTTATTAATCCGTCTCTTCTCTCCAGTTATGGGTTAAATAAAAGGATAGTTTGGGTTCTTTAGCCTTTGCTGGCAACTAGTCTACCGCAGAAAGTAATGGCAACCTACTGCGGGATAATCTTCTTCCCAGTCAGTTATGTCTCATTCGAAACATGATCGCCCAAACGTGTATCACGTATGGCAATTAACTGAATACTTATGTAAATCATAGTAGAACACGTAGTAAAGTGAAAGAAAGAGAGAATGTAAGAAAAAACACGAAAGAAAGAAAGAATGAAAAAAGACAGCGCTAAAGAAAAAATTTAAGTAAAAGTAACAGGGAATAAGATAAAAGGAGGATGAAATATATTAAAAGAGAAAAAAATTAAAAGGAATAAAACGATAATAACAAAGAAAGGGTAAACAAAGGAAGAACAAAATTTAAAAAAATAAAAAATGTTAAAATGTGTAAATTTGAAAAAGGAACGTCTGCATACGATACAGAAAAAAAAAGAATGGAAAAAACATGTATGAAAAATTAAGAGAAAAGGTAAAAATTCAAAGTTATAGGTAGAAGTAAGGAATGTGGAGGTAAAGCAATACAAAGAAAGAAAGAAAGAAAGAAAGAAAAAAAAGAAAGATGAAGAAAAGTGGAAATAAAGGAAATATAAAAAAATTAAGGCAAAAAAATTAAATCTATCACAAAGGAAAAAAAAACAAATAAAAAAACTAAATAAGAAAATATTTACACAAAATATAAACAAACAAAAATACTATTTTTCTGCTAGCTCTCTGAGATCACGTTCGATGAATCAATATCCATTGATTTTTGAAAGTGCAATGCTTCTATTTTCGGTAGAATATTGATAAAAGCCAAAAATCACATCAAAATAAATAAATATAGAGAAATTGATGGAGAAACAAAGTCGTGCTAATTTTCAAGATTGATAAAATTAGCAGAATCAGGTTAAGAGTCAAATTTTTGTCCGTTTCAATAATTCTAATCCATACTCTTCGTTATGGGGGACTTTTTTTTCTTCAGCGAGAAGATTTCATATTTCACCTCTGTTGTCAGCAGTTCAGACACACCTTACTCCATTTAACTCTGTTGGTGAGACGAGTTCAAGAACCACACCCGTACTTTAAGATATTTCCACTCTCTATCTGAAGACGAGCTGATAGAACTACAAAATTTAATCCGAAAAGCAGTATTTGCTCGAGAATAAATGACATCATTATAACCAATGGTAACCGGTTATAGTTTTTAAAGTAATGTTTTATTCTGTTTTAGAATTATTATGAAAAATTAAAAAATATAAATAGTAACATTTTTTTTATATTTTTCATTATTGTTCACGCAAGACAAGGCTGAAGAAGAGAACTTTCGTTATGCCAATGTGCCTTCAGATTACAGTGTTGCACTTTCCGACCCCTGTTAAAACAATTCACTGATATGTAAATTGGTGTATTTTATGGGTTTTAGAATTATTATTTTTTAAATGTGCATGTTGATCTGTTTCATCTGCAGACAACCATGTCTTCTCTCTTCTTGAATTTAATGTTTAATCTTTTTCAAACTACTGCGGGAGAAATATTTTACCTACTCAGTCATGAATACAAAACATGACACATTAGTTAATAAGTCCCGGGTGTGATATATAGATGGTGCCACTAATAAAAATCTATATAATTTTTCTTAAGTACTAATCTTAAAATGGCAGGTAACAAAATTAGGGCCCAGTCGGATTATTAGTTTACAAATTACAGTTATTTAAGTGTAGCTACTGTTGCAAATTTTCCAAACAATAGAAAAATCTGAATTTCGTGTGTTGATAAAGCATTGCTTTTTAATGAGAAATAATACTGTTCATTATTTGGACTCTACCCCTTCAGAAACAATGGTTAAGAAGTGGTATGATGAGTTAAACGCGGTCGTACAGACACAAATGTTGCTGAACGCTAAGGTTGCCCAAAATTGGCATTTGTCCCAGAAAACACCAACAATCCACAAACACTTTGTATCCGATCGTAAATTAGAGTTGCGTGAGATAGCAGAGGAGTTGAACATATCAGAAAGCAGTGTATTCACCATTTTGAATGAACATTTGTTAATGAGAGAGCTGTGTTCCGAGTGGCTGCCACGTTTGCTCACAGTCAATCAAAAACGTGTCGATGATTCAGAGCCTTGTTTGCAACTGTTTCAATGCAACAAGAAGAGGTTTTTGCATAGATATGTTACAATGGATGCAACATGGATCTACCACTTCAATCGGGAGTCAAATTGCCATTCAGCTTAGTGGACAGAATCAGCTGAACGCCGTCCAAAACAACAAAAGATGCAAACATCAGCAGGCAATGTTTTGGCCTCCGTATTTTGGGATGGGCAAAATACTTTGTTTTTCAATTATCATGGCAAAAGAAGAACCATCAATAGCCAATGTTATATTATTATTGGTGCGTTTGATGGAATAAATAGTCGAAAAACAGCCACAAATGATGAAGAAAAATAATCTTTTGCGAAGACAAAACTACATGAATTGCACTGTGAATTGCTTCCGCATCTACTCTATTTTCAAATCGATCCCCAAGCAACAACTGACTGTTTGCAGACCTCAAAGAAATGCTCCTAGGACAGACGTTTGGCTCCAGTGAAGAAGTGATATCAGAAACTGAGGCGTATTTTGAGGCCAAGACAAATCGTTGTCCAAAAATGTCATCGAATTGTTAGAGAAGCAGCGGAAATGGTGCATTACTCTAGAATGAGCCTATGTTGTTGATTAAAGTTGAATTTTGCCTAAAAGTTGTTTTTTTATTAGTTAGAACCGGGATTTATAGAGTGATGAGTTATGATCTCCCAGGTATTTATCACATAGAACGGTTGACTGTTACTTCGCTCGGTAAATAAAGGGGCTGCGTAATGTCAAGATCCTAACCTGAAAAATGACATGGTAAAAAGCATCAAAAGCACCCACACCGATGACACATGTTTTTATGTTTCTAGGTGCATTTTTTACTGTTTCTAATATATTAAGCAAATACCTCAACAGTTCAATGGAATATTTTTCACTAAACCTGTTAAAAACAAGCATTCCAAAAGTACAGTAAACTATGTAATGTATCTCAGCAGTACAATAAAATATGCAACCAGAAAATACAACAAATTATATATCCTAACGAAAGAACAAAATATACATCCCAAAATTAAAACAAAATATATATCCCAACATTAAGCAAATATATATCCCAAATTTAATACAAAATATGTATCACAAAAGTACAAAAAATATCTATCCCAAAAGTACAACAAAATATTCTTCCCAAGTGAACAACCAAATATGGATCTGAAAAGTACAAAAAATATGGAACCCAACAGTTGAACAAAAAATTTTTCCAGCAGTACAACAAAATATAGTGATTTTCTAAGCTTAGCTTAGATGTGGTACAAGGCCAAAAGTATGGGACTTCCAGTGAGGATCAAACTCACTACTCAATCGGAAGGCTTCTAGAGAACAGTTCACCAAAATATGTATCCCTCTATCACAACAAAATATGGATTTAAAATGCACAAGATAAGCAATCTCACTAATACAACAAACTATGGATTTCAAAAGTACAAAATATTTATCTCACGAGTTATATATATATATATATATATATATATATATGAACAGTACAAAATATACATCCCAACAGTACAGCAAAATATGTATCCCAAAATTGCTACAGTAATTGCTATGTATCTCACTAATACAACAAAATATTTCCTCCAGTAGTACAAAAAATATGCAAATTTATCATATCTGGCTGCATTTCAGTGACGCCCACTTGACCATAACATATTTTTAACCAGTAAAATTAATATATCCTGGGTTAAAGAGTGAAAGCCTTAATAATATGAATGCGATTCCCGATAGTTTAGGTTTTACTTCCGGTCTGCATACATCATCGTAAAACTTTTTTTGCCCATGTTACTGAATGCGTTGACAGATAAGATGGTCGCGTAGATAATTAGATTAAATATGATGACAAGATAAACTCTCTTTTATGTGAGTGGGTGTATATATGCAGCATCGAATAGTCTTGTAAAAACAATATCCTCGTATAGAAAATAAACCAAATCTCCCCAAACTGTGACCTCGACAATGAAAATCAATTTTCTTTACACAGATATCCATTAACGTTGCCAGACATCGCCTTAACACAAACGCCAACAAATCTACGTCAGAACATTTCTGAAACTACGACAAATCTGAAACCTGAATGGAAACAGAATTAAACCCCAATCCTATAGAAGCCGTACTGAGTTCAGATCGGCCTCCATGCAGCGTTACAAATGTACACAATTAATTCTCCCAAGTACAGAGAAATTGATTCCAAGCTTATTACGTCGAAGATATCATTTGTTATGAATCCAGTTTATTTCTTATATTTTTGGTGTTAATTTAAACTAGAGCCTTCATTTTTTCATATAATGTAACCATTTTAGACCTTTAGGAAATATCAGCGCATATTTTGTTCATAATCCTTTCACCTCGAGCAAGGCATTCCACTGCCACTATTCTGCAGGGGGTTATATAGTGGGGAAAGTGGTGAGAAAGGATGGTTAGATATAGGAAATGTCAGAAGGAGATTGATAGACGGGTAAGGATACTGAGAATGAGGGTTGGGTAGATGGTGAGTGTTGGGAGAATAGATGCAAGTTAGTGTGATAGAAGGTATCTATTGACCTTACATTTGCAATGCTTTCACTGAATCCTCAGTAAATATAGCATAGACGTAAAAATCCTATGGTAGTGATTAAGGAGAGAGAGAGAGAGAGAGAGAGAGAGAGAGAGAGAGAGAGAGAGAGAGTGTCATATTTGAAATCAAAGACACCGTCTGCAACTTCCGGAATATCAGGGCTGTAAACTCTAGACGTGTTATTTATATCACTAAGCCTGATAAAAGGTTCCAGAGTAGTCATTTTTTATCTTCAAAATTGTATTCGTAAGATGGAATTCATTTTGCTTGCAACATCAAAATTTATAAAAATCGGTCTTTGGGATTTGTACGATAAAACTAGCTAGACCAAAATGAAGATACGAAAATGATTGGTCTGTGTTTATGAGAGAGACTAGAAGTGTACAACTGTATTAGACCTGTCGGTTAACAACGTTTTTGCATGTACGGTCTACCTGAGGTACACAAAACAATGTGCCTCTTCGTCCTTCTCTATCCATTGTAGGTTCCGTACAATGTTAGCAAAGTATTCGACAGAGATTCTCCAACATGTCTTCATGGTATTTTCTTCTCATTGTATTTCGGATTCCATCAGATTTTTGGATCTTCTCAGAAATTTCGAAATCAATTAAGTGGAAAAAATCATTGTGATTTTTGGACATCTTCAATTTATATATATATATATATATATATATTTTCATCATATCACCCCAAGCAAGGCGGTAACGCCACTGATGCGCAGGGGGCTACGTAAGAGTGAAAAGATTAGAAAAGCGAAAGCTGGAAACCACATCCAAAACAGGGAACAAGGGATGAGCCTCTTAACCTGTTCAATAGACATGGGAGGAGTGTGAACCGGGCGATAGTTTAGTCTATCTGCTCCAATTGAAAAAAAAAGAAAAAGAAAAACGAAAAGATTAAAAAGATTGGAAAAGAGAAAGTCGGAAACCACATCCTGAACAGGTAACAAGGGATAAGCCTCTTCGTCTGTTCAATAGACGTGGGAGTAGTGTGAACCGGGCGATAGAGTCTATCTACTCCAATTGAAAAAAAAAGATAAAAAAAAAGAAAAGAGTGAAAAGATTGGAAAAGAGAAAGCCGGAAACCACATCCTAAACAGGGAACAAGGGATGAGCGTCTTCACATGTTCAATAGACGTGGGAGGAGCGCGAACCGGGCGATAGTTTAGTCAATCTACTCTAATTAAATACTAACGCTCCTGTAAAGGTACCGTTGATACTTGTATTGATGCGCTGTACATGAGTCATTTTCACCCTGCTATAATGCTAAGCACGTTGTTTTTTGGAATTCATTCATTTAGCTACGGAAGGAGTAGAATTTAGCTTTGATAATGTTATTGATGCTGAAGTCGATGGGGTTTTGATGGGCAGTCTCCTGGATCCCGTCTTAGCTAACATTTAAGTTTGCCATTATGAGCGGTAATTTTTTCAGAAATGCCGTAAGCCTCTAGCATTCTTACGATATGTCGATGATATTTTTCCTTCTTTAATTCTGTTGGCGATGCGATGGTGTTTAGCACTCAATTAAATTCCCTTGACCGTTCTTTACAATTTAACATGGAGTTAGAAAATAATTGTACTTTCCCTGTTTTAGATGTTTGTGTTGAAGGTAAGGGTGGTTTGCTTCTGACATCGGTCTATCGCCAACCAACTTTCACTAGGTTGTACAAAATTGGAATTCTTTCGATCCAAAATCCCGGAAAATCAACCTAATTGCCAGTCTAGACCACCGAGTGATTATGAGTTGTTCCACTTGTGCATTTAACTAACAATTACATATAATTTACCGTATGACATTAGTTTTATGTGTATTTCGTTGTTTGAATATATATCAACAAATATCTCAACAGTAAAACAGAACAATTATCCCTAAAGAAGTAAAGCACAACATCTGGGCACTGCAGAAAAATATGTATCCCAACATTAGGAGAAAATATGTATCCCAGCAGTAGATTAAAATATGTATCGCACCAATATTACAAAATATGTATTTCAACAGTACAACAAAATATGCATACCAACAATACAACAAAATAATAATTATTTGTTAGATTATTTTAGGCTCAGTAAATACTTGAGTCTTAGTGGCTTCATAACCTTGTTTGTGGTGAAATTATTAAACATGCTAAAATTATCATTCTCCAGGACAGCGTTCATGCAAATATACACAATGAGAACTGAGAGATCAGGAGAAACGTTTTTTTCAAAAGCACTATTAAGTTTAAATTGATCAGGTGGCCCGAAGTGACCGAGCGGTAGAATACAGTTTAGATCTAGTGATGCAGGTTCAAATACTGCCGGAATACATATTTATTTGTAACAATTTTTTTCGAATATTCAAGCCGGTAGATTTAATAAATAAATATATTGTTTAATAATAAACAGAGTGTCTTCTCAAATATCAGTATTCACCATGGAATAAATCTCGTGTAACTCAGCTGGACGGCCTACTTGTTTAAATAGATAAATACTGCCATAATCCTTGGATTCAGTCCATCTTTCGTGTTAGAAAGATTTTTGTTTGTCTTTCAACAGCGCCCCACACATAATGATCAAGTGTTTACAGTCTGGAGAGTAACAGTAGACATTATGTAAAGGGTTATGTGTTGTCAGACATTTTATAACTATGACTGTGTTATCCTGCTTGTGTCGCATGGTGAAAAGTTCTGCTGAAAACAGAGTTTGCCAGCAGCCACCATTTTGCCACTACCTCACTTGATGTAGTCTTCCGTGTTGCGTCTGAGCCACTGAAAGAAACTGAATAGAGGCCTAACGTCGCCATCACTAGTGATTACTTTAAACACTATGACGTTGCCTGGATATATTATCCAACTCTTTCCGACATTCTTAGACATTCAGGCGCGAACGACAACCAGTATAGGAAGCTCTTTGCAAATTTCTACCAGAGTGAATTCAGTCATTTTGCTCTTGTTCTCACAGAGGTTGCCAAACTTAACCGACAATACTGTGCAGTCGACAAAATAAAAAATGTACAACGCGCATGGGCGGAATAAAAATATCAAATGGTGACAGTTTACCTACCGTAATTATGTATATATATATATATATATATATATATATATATATAAAGGAAAACTCAACACGTCATGTTAGTTATAAACTATAGTTCATTTCAATGAGCTTAAACAGCTCATCTCATCAGATCTTTTACAAAATTTCCTCCATCTGGCATAAAATTTCTGCCGGAATGAGCTTTTTCTTAAAATACAGAAGGGACTTAATAAAAAAAAATAATAATAAACATATAAGCTCATTGAAATGAACTACAGTTTATAACTATAATGACGTGTTGAGTTTTCCTTTATAAACTTCATATCGCTCTGGTTAAGACCCATCGAGCTCTCTATATGGATTTACCTATTAATAATTTATATTAAGGAAATCTTGTCAGATTATTCTCACCGTTTACGGACTGACAACTATATATATATATATTAGAAGAACATGAAAGAATACGTAGAGTAAAACCCACTTTCATGCATTTACTTTATATATATGTATATATAATCCTATGTTGTGGAGTTATTTTTGCAGTGGAGGCTGATATTTGTGCTAAAATCGGTTCTAATAAGTTCGACGTACAAAACGTTAGGAACTTGATATAATATGTATTACGCACTGTAATCTTGCCAGGTTGCTGACTACTATCGTCCAACATCAACTGACCCTCGTTCCTCTCACTACTGCTATTTAATTAGGTTGGAGAGTCTATTTACTATAGAATAGGTGTGTTTCACCATAACAATTTATATACAGTCTATCCCTTATTTTCGGCAATATTTTGGATGTGCGTTGTGGTGCAATGGATATCTGCTCGGAACGGGAAATCGGGGAGCCGAGTTCAAATTCAAGTTGAATTCATTGCATTCACTTACGCGCAAATACCCTTGGGAAAGGTATTAATCCGTCTCTTCCTTCCAGTTATGGGTTAAAGTACAGGACAGATTGGGTTCTATAGCCTTGGCTGGCAACCAATCTACCGCAGAAAGCAGTGGAAACCTACTGCGGGATAATCTTCTGCCCAGTCAGTCAGGTCTCTTTCGAGACATGATCTCCCAAGCGTGTTTCACGCATGGCACTTAACTGACTGATACCTTATTTTGAAAATTTTAATGCGTAAATAAAGCATAACTTAAACTATATTTTAACACATATAATAATAATGATAATATATATGCATATATTTGTGTGTGTGTGTGTTTTTGTACGTGTGCATAAGTGTATGTGATTGAAATAATACTCGTATTTTCCCGTAGTTAGATGGGCAGTAATCATACACCTTTCACAAGAACATAGTCTGAGTTGATCAAAAAGTGGCCTCGTCCGAATGTGTTGGTTACTCTACGCCAAAGCGTAGTCTCTGATATCATTTTTTCGGAATTAGCAGTTGAAAACGTTATTCCTTGTCAAATGACTATCTTGTGGAACTACACAAACATACACTTACGCACACATATAATTGCCCATTCACCAAGTTCATTATGAACCCATTATGTATGTTTAATAAATGTAATCTGTTCGTTGATTTGTGTGATATAGCCAATCAAAGCAAAGATAAGTAAGCAATCTTTTTACCGCCAATTTGTTAGGTTGTTTTAACCACTATATAAACATTTTGTCGCGGAAAATTACTCAGTTGAGGCAAAACATTAATCAGACCAAAAACATTGCAAAACCACGAAGATTCGTAATGTCGAACTTTAATTTCATTATACTTAGTACTAAGAACACTTTATCAGAACTTTCATGCATGAAGAATTTCTCCTAACATAACTATATATGTTTCTTAACACTGCTTGTACACTTCAACAATTATTTTCACACAGTCAATGGGAGGCAATTCACGCGTAACCATTTCGTGTACTATTGAACAAACACACTTAATGTACGTATTTGTTAATTATATGCTATTACATTATTTTGTTCCAAACTGAATGCGTTGTCGAATTTATTTCATCTTCTTCTTTCTTGAATTTATTTCATCTTCTTCTTTCTTGAATCCCAGAATTTTGATACTTATAAAATATAAATGGTGGGTTGTAGGGATTCGGTTGAAAAATCCATTTGGAAGTGGCCTTGTGCCTGGCAGATTTC
>JBBBDQ010000815.1:4487500-4550000 GCA_037127315.1 Ascarosepion bandense | reverse complement strand
TGTTCATGGATATGAAATTAGGTATGGTCGTGGCTCAGTGTTTAACACTCAGTCACAAAAATCATTACTCTTTTTCTTAGAACGATTCTGTTTGGGGCCTTGCACTGTGTAGGGATGAATCATTTATCTCCCTATAATCTGCCCATTCGTCCATTTATTGCTTATTGTCTTTAATTTGTCTTCTACTTTCGTAATGATATTTGTTCTTGGCGTTGTATGAGAAACCTAATGAGGATCGTAGTCACTTTTCAGTCGTAATTGATCTAGTGGCCAAGCTTACTAATCACTGCTCCACCTCGACGTGCCCTAAACTTTTTGTTTTTATAATCGTATCGCTCCAAGCAAGGCATTATTCTGCCACTGTTGTGCAGGGGTTTGCATAATGAGAAAAAGTGACAGAATACAGGGGGTGTCAGGAAGCGGGTAGGAGAGGGATGAGCATACCGCAGAAATGAGATGAGAGGATGAGAAACAGGGTGCAAGTTAGTGTGATAGGAGATGACTATTGACATTACATTTAAATTCTTAGAGATTGTAGCTGTCGAGGAAGCAAGTAAATGGAAGCGAATTCCACAGGCGGGAAGTGAGAGAAAAGAAGCTGATGGAGTAGAATTTAAGCGTATATTAGATTTGGCACAAGGCCGAAAATATGGATCAGACATTGAGGATCGAACTCATTCGGTAAGCTAAGTGTCATACTTGATACACACCTGGGCGATCATGTCTCAAAAGTGACATGACTGACTTGGCAGAAGATTTTCACTGAGTAGTTTGTCATTACTTTCTGTCATAGACTGTTGCTAGCGATGGCTATAGAACCCAATATGTCTTGCTATTTAACCCATAGCCGAAGGGAGAAATTACGTATCAATACCTTTCCCAAGAATATTTGCTCGTAAGGGAAAAAGCTTGTTAACCATTACTCCACGTTGAAGCGCTCTACTACATTTGTTATGTATCAAGAATCTGTTGACTAAATTCGAAGAAAATATTCTTTTAGCTTCATTCATTTCCCCACTTTCATAAGATGGCTTCCCTGTGCCTTTTCTACACATAATTTTATGGTAATTTTTCTTCGTTGGTAGCACAACTTTACGAACACAAACGCATTACCGGATTAGCAAAAAGGCATGAATATTTTACTTTTGGAATGGGTAGATTTAAACAAAGGTTCTATGCTAAGTTTTTTTATTGCGGAAGTCGCTTCTGATTTCTCGTTTTCTAATCAATCCTTAGAAATTGAAATGCAATGTTAGTCATCATTGCATGTCTCCTTAATTAATAAAGTTCTTTCTTGGATTCTTTCACAGCCTGTAATCCGTTGCGTCTTAGTGACTTCATAGCATTAAGTATGTGAACAATAATCGCTTTGGTCGATCATGTCTCGAAAGAGACATGACTGACTGGGCAGAATAATATCCTGCAGTTGCTTAGCCTTGCTTTCAGGTGTATACTAGTTGACAGCCAAGGATATAGAACCCAATATGTCTTATTATTTAACCCATAACTGTAGGGAAGAGACGGATTAATACCTTTTCGAAAGGATAGTTTTGCGTAATTGGATTCGAGGAATACAACTGGAACTTAAATGTCCAAATACAAAACCACTGGAACATATCGCTACATTTCAATGATATAATTGGAAATGTTATCTACAGACTTATTCTAACACACATACAAATATAGATGTATATTAACTAATGTTACCGTCCGACATAACCCCAGTCAGAGAAGACTGATACAAAAACATGATCATGCGCTATCACATAATTTACCGTGGAAAATATTCATCATGAATATATTTAAAAACTATCCATCGCTTTCATACACGTGTCAGGTGTATCAATATGCACACAGACGTATGCACATGTAATACCGAACGCTACCGTCCAACATTCACCTAAACAGTCAAGAGTTTCTGTACATGCATACACATACACAATTATTCATTTTACCATCCAAAATATTCCACACTCCTACATTAAAAATAATTATCTATAATGTTTATTGCTGTGGTTTTTCATCTTACTCTAGGGCTCTGAAGAAGATTTAAACGGTAGTTTTTAGTGGATAATCATATTTAAATACACGTTCCGAAGCATATTCTCAAATATGAATATCTATATATATATATATATATATATATATATATATATATATATATATAAGGCAAGATGTTTTTGTGTGGGTGTGGGTGTGTCTGTATGTATGTATGTCCTTTATTCAAATCCATAATTTTTGTCTGATTCTCCCCAACCTTCACACAAATATTCTTTAGGCTTCCGGCCAGGTTATAGGCTACTTATTTTTTTCTGATTTCCCCCCGATATCTATATATATAAAAGGCAAGCTGTTTGTGTGAGTGTCTTTCCATGTGTCCTTTATGCAACTCCACAATTTTTATCGGATTCGCACCAAACATCACACAAATATTTTTAGGCTTCCGGTCAGGTCATGGGCTACTTATTCTTTGCGATTTCCCCCGATATATATATATATATATATATATATATATAAAGCTAGATATTTGTGTGCGTGTGTCTATCTGTCAGTCTGTATGTATGTCCTTTATACAAATCCAAAATTTTATCCGATTCACACCAAACTTCCCACAAATCTTCTTTAAGTTTTCGGTCAGGTCAGGGGCTACTTATTTATATTGGAAATCGATACCCCGATATCCTATCGGGTCTAATAAAATTCTGGTTTTCACCTCTTTTTTTGTTTTAGTTTTTGCTTCGGGATTTGCTCTAAGTAGGTATAACTGTAAATCTCAATCTCAGCCACCTATTCTTTCTTTACCGTTCTCCCTCCTCTCCTGACTGCTCCCTACTAGATAGCATTGCTGACAACATAGATAAGGCTATTTCCTATCACCCATTCGCCCACATATTTGTATTTGGAGACCTCAATGCCTATCACTCTGAGTGGCTTGAAAACGCCGTTACTGATCCAGCGGGCATTCACGCCATGAACTTTGCTATTTGCCAATCCCTTACGCAAGTGGTGGAATTCCCCACTCGCTTCCCAAGCACTCCCTTGGGTCATTCCTCACTGCTAGATATATGTTTCACCTCTAGGCCTGACGCCTGTCAAGTCTCGCAGCTTTGCCCTCTCGGCAACTCCGACCACGCTGTAGTCTCTCTCAGTATTTCTTTCCAATCTCACTCCCCCCAGGAGCACCCTACCTATAGGACCTCCTACCTCTACCAAAAAGCTGACTGGGATGCCTTTTGCGATTTCCTCTGCGACGTCCCTTGGGGAAAAGTGTTAGACCTATCAGTTGATGAATGTGCCTCTGAGGTCTCGTCATGGGTGAAAGCTGGCATTGATGCCTTCATACCCACCAGGAAGTATTGCTTAAAACCTCATTCCTCTCCGTGGTTCTCTCCGTCCTGCTCAGCCGCCATTGCCCACAGGAACCATTACTTCCGTCTATTCCAGAGACAGTCAGCTGATCACAATAGGCGCCTGTTCACATCTGCTCGCAATGAGTGCAAGAGAACCCTAAATGACGCCAAACAGTTGTTTGCTGAGAGAATGCGACAGCACATAGCTGGCCACAAGTTCGGCTCCAAGGACTATTGGAGGATTTGTAAACGAGTGCTCATCAATTGGAAATCCTCAATACCTCCTTTAATCCATGGATTTGAGGTTCTCACGTCATCTACGGAGAAAGCTGAGTGCTTTGCCCACAGATTCTCATCCAACTCCACATTCGACTCGTCCGGAGTACACCCACCCGACTTCCTTATTAGAACTGAGGCCAAACTGCACGACGTATATATTACCCCGGCAGTAGTATCCAGAGTAATTTCAAAAGGCGTGTGGAGAAGATGGAATCCCAGTGATAGTCCTTAAGAGGTGAACTTTCCCCTGTCCTCTCTAAACTATTTAACTACTGCCTTTCTGCTTCCTGCTTTCCTGCATGCTGGAAGTTCTCTTCAGTCGTTCCTGTAGTTAAGAATTGTGGTGAACCCTCGGACCCATCCAACTATCGCCCTATCAGTCTTCTACCAATATTCGGGAAAGTATTCGAGGCTATAATCAATGCTGAAATAGTGCATCATCTCACCGCCCACAAACTGTTCTCCGACAGGCAATATGGATTCCGCTTTGCCAGGTCCATGCCCGACCTGCTAATAAACGTGACGGAGTACATGCTACAGGCCCTTGATGCGTCTGACGAGGCTCGCGCGGTTGCTCTGGACATCTTGAAGACTTTCGACAGGGTTTGGCACTCTGGCCACCTATGCAAACTACGCGGTTATGGTATTACTGGTCGCCTGCTTGACCTAATCCAATCTTTCTTAAATAACCGCAAAATGAAGGTCGTTCTGAATGGGCGTGCTTCTTCGTCCTACATCACGAATGCTGGTGTCCCACGGGGCTCTATCCTGGGCCCGACACTCTTCCTTATTTTCATCAACGACCTCCCAGATGAGATCAAGTCCCAAGTAGGCATCTACGCAGATGACACTACAATATACTCCCGCACCAATAAGAAATCTGTCGTGGCGGACAGACATAATCTCGCTGCTGACCTTGCACGGGATCTACACTCTGTGGTGAACTGGGACAAGAAGTGGCTTGTTAACTTCAATTCATCTAAGACCAAGCTGTTGTCTGTCAACCATTACAGGCAACCTCTCCTGCCTCCCATAAATATGGACCAAGCGATTCTCCCGGAGAGTAATACACTACGCCTCCTCGGACTTAGCCTGTCCTCAGACCTCAAATGGAAACACTATATTGAATCCATAGCAAAATCTACTGCTAAGAAGGTTGGGTCACTATGTCGATCCAGGATGTTTTTTCCACCTGAATCCATACTGCATATATACATGTCAACCATCCGTCCGTGCATGGAGTACTGCTGCCATTTATGGTCAGGTGCCCCTGCCGTTCTCCTCAGTGTTCTTGACAGGCTCCAAAGGAGAGTCTGTAATGTGATAGGTACTGATTTGGCGGCTCGACTGCAGCCACTTCCCCGTCGTCGAAATGTGGCCTCCTTTTGTCTGTTCTATAAATACTTTCATGGCTTCTGCTCAGACGAAATTAAGTCACTGATGCCTCCTCAACAGGTGTTTACTCGTGCAACCCGACTGGAAACTGGGTCCCAAACATTCACAGTCAGGTTAGCCAAATACAGACGACAATTCTACTCCTGCAGCTTCTTCTCTCGCACATCCCGCCTGTGGAACTCGCTCCCGAAATTTAAATGCAAAGTCAATACTCATCTACTAACCACTGGACTCTAGCTCTCTCCCCACCCCTGTATAACCTTCCCTTTCTCTCCACCTATGTATCTGTCATTGCACCTACTATCTCAGCTTTCTATTGTTCCTTTCTAACTAGTTTGTACTCCTCACTCTTTTCTAATTAATCTTTTTACATTTACATCAGTGGCGTTTCCGCCTTGCTCGAGGTGAAATGATTAAAAAATTATATCATTTACTCCGGGGCCTTATTTAGCCTTCAAAATTCAGTTTGCAACGGAAAACCTTTTTGACATCGATACTGGAAATCAAAGTTTGACTTACATCCATTCATTTTTCTTTCAATCTACGGTTTTGCTTTGACTGGAAACAACTATTGCTTCTCAGTCTTTCATGCCAACGCCCAAAGCGTCTGAGCTCCAGAACTATGGATAAGTTTTAAAGCTTTCATTATATCCGAGCAACGCCTGGCTATACTGCTAGTACAGTAATAATGGGTAAATTGATTAAAATCGGTTTGTTTAATAATAGAAAACAATTACTTAGGCAATATTTATATATATATATATATATATATATATATATATATATATATATATATATGTATATATATAGCCCTGTGCAATTATCAGTACATCCATAGCTATATATATATATATATATATATATATATATATATATATATATAAAGAAGTAATATGTGCAGTTTCGTTTTGGAGGAGTTAAAATTAAAGGACCAGTAAAATATAATCAATTAAAATATCAAGAAATAGTCAAATAATGATTTAATTTTTAACTATAATATTTTTAGGGATTTTTTAAGGAAACTTTCAGAAGTGAGAATCTTAGGCAGGAACACGCGTATTAAAAAAGAATGAAGTTCTGGGAAATGTATATATACATATACGATATCCTTTTCAAGACAAGAGTGAGTCACCGACAACACACAAAAATAATGATGACACAGGAAACATTAAATTCTGAGATAGACACTGCATTGATCAGACGGGATTTTAATGGAGATGTTAGCATCCTTAGACTATTTCAGCATAGAAAAAAACACAAAAATTATAAATGAAATATATAAATATGGCGAAATCCCAGAAGACATTAGCAGATAGATTTTCAAAGCACTGCCTAAGAACCCAGGCACAAAAGAATGTGAACTCTAGCTACTGATCAGCTTAATGAGTCACATAATCCGAAATCTGATTAACAGAGTGCGCTGCAGTATCCGTTCGGAAATAGACAAATACTGAGGTTTCATCAAAAAAATTTAATAAGGAAGGCGATATGCTAAATTTTTACCAGAAATGGCAATAAAAATGCTGAATGACGTGTAAATGTGTTTCATCGATTATGCAAATGCATTCGATAAAGTACGCCACAAAGTTTTGATTGAGACACTTGGTAAATTTCACATTTTCCGGAAAGAACTTAGAGTAATAAAGAACATTTACTGGCAGAAAACTACCTTCATAGGAAAAGAAAACGAATTCAGCAGATATAAAAAGATAGACAGGGATGTAAGGCAAGGATTTCTATTCTCACCAGATTTATTCAACCTATGCAGCGAGACCATTTTAAAAGCCATGATTCGATATTGGCGGCTGTAATATGAACAATAAAAGATAATCAAATGATATAGTGCTAATAGCAGATGCAGGAAAGTAGCTACACGATCTTCTACAAAAAGTAGTTAAAGAAAGCCAAAACAAAAAAAGACATATTAATTACAAAAAAATAAATGCATGGTAATCAGTAAAAGAGGAACCCAAAATGCTAACCACAATTTTATTAAAACAAACATCAAACAGGCACAGAAATAAATATAGGGTGACCAAAAAAAATAAATAAATAAATAAAACGGGAAATTTTTAACAATCCAATAAAATCAAATGTGACTGAAGAAAAATATTTTATTTAATGTAATTAAACATTAAAACATGCCATTTAAGAAACAATGATGAAATTTTCATTTAAAAAGAAAACGTCCTGTAGATGGCGTTGTCCTGTACCTGCATTCTTGAAATCTGCTGTTGAGACAGCAACAATAACAGTGACTGAGATCCCCTGTTCTTTAAAGAAATAAGATTCGATGATCCCATGTGATGAAACAGCACATTATACTGTCACCTTACTAGAATGTAAAGGGCGCTCATGAATTTTATTAGGATTGGTGTCTGCCCAGTAACGGTAGTTCTGCTCATTCACGTAATCTGTGAGATAAAAATGGGCCTCATCTGACATCTATAACTTGCTTAGAAATTCATCTCTATCCATGGTTACTGAAACGGAAGAGTGTTTACTTCGTGCGACCACTGTTTTGCAGTGCTGTTACTTGCTTATGTCTGCCAATACACACTTAAAAAATGCCCGTTTTTGGGAGGGAGGCGTCACACTGTACATGGGAAATTTTCTAAAAGAGGATGGAACTTGTGATACGGTGATCCGAAAGTAGATTAGCATGACCAAGGATGCATTCCAGAGGCTGAGTAGCGTAGTAAGAGATAGAAAAATTTCACTGGAAACAAAGAATAGAGTACTGGAATGTTATGTGATGTCTGTCCTTCAATATGGCAGTGAATGCCGGACAATTTCACCAAAGATAAAGAAAAGTCTTGAAGCAACCGAAATGTGGTTGTAAGAATGATGCTGATGACACCGTGGACAGAACACGTGAGCAATGAAGAAGTTTTGGAAAGGAACGGCACAAAAAGGAAACTGATAACTAACATCAAGAAAGGGAGCTGAAGTTTTTGAGAGATGTAATGACGAAAGAGGGTTTGCGGAACGTGATGCTCATGGGACGTGTAGAGGGGAAGAGAGACGAGAAAGTAGCGCACATATAAATGATAGACTTGAGAATATGGATGATTGATCGGATATTGAGTGGAATAACAGAAGAAAGTGTATTAAGAACGACAAAGAATAGAGAGATGAACAGGGCCATGATCGCTTACGCCCTGAAAGAACAGGGCACATAGAAGAAGAAAAATTATTTAAAAAATCATCGATGATGAATAAATAATCATTTACTCTTTAGCTAAAGTATTTTGGGGGATTATTCTTTTAAATGAATAGTAGTATTAAAAAATGATAAATTAAAAAAATAAATAATCCCATAAGATAAATTAATTCAAAATTAAATTATTAATTAATAAATACTAAACAATTTAAATGTCTACGGCTATATTATGTTGAATGCACCGCTTCCCGTCCGATCACTGAAGTTAAGCCACATAGAGCCTGGTCCGTACTTATATGGGTGACGATTTGGGAATAGCAGGTGCTGTAAACGTAAGGACCAAGAATAGTTTGGGGGTTGGGTGTAGGGCTAACAACCCTGCCCGGTAAAACAGTTTGTTACAGCAACAAAAAGTTTCTGCCCTATGCACCATTGGGCGTGATGGATAAATAATGATGAAACTATTTAAATATTTCAGTGTGTTATTGGAGAGAGAGAAATTGAATATAAAACATGTTGCGTTTGGTGTAGTTTTGTTCCACACCTCAACTTGGTATTAACCTAAGAAATTTATTCCTTTTATTCATCTGTTTCTTCACATAAAGAGTTTCAAATATTTATCAGACCTGGTGTTAACCCCGTTCAGAAATATCTGAACTGCCAGCTATAGACAGTCTGTTTCTTAGATCGGTTATTCAAAATGACTTTGAGCGAATGGATTCTATAGGTTCAAACGAAGATCATGATTTTGTGGGCCGCATGAACTGGCGCCACAGAATAAGAAACAAAAGAAGTATACCAAGTTACTGAATTCCAGTCTTAGATAATAGCAAAAGATAAAATAGAGACCTCTGCTCCGATGAACTTAGCTTACTGGTACCCCTATATACGAATTTCATCGAGCCACAAGATTAGCAACTAGGCCCCACGCATTTACTGTGAAACCAATAAATTGTAAACGCTTATTCTACTCCATCAGCTTCTTTTCTCGAACTTCCCGCCTGTGGCATTCTCTTCCGCATACTTGCTGAACAATTTCTGACAATTACAATCTCCATAAATTTAAATGTAAAGTCAATAGTCATCTAGTGTCTCACTAACATCCTCTCTCTCTCATGCTTTTCTACATCCACCCCACTCCCATCAGTACTCTCTTCACTCTCCTATTCTTTTCTTAACACCTCCTGCAACCTCTCACTCCTCAACATTTCTACTATGTAACCTCCTGCACAACAGTGGCAGTAAAATGCTTTGCTTGGGGCGACACGACTATAAAAAAAAAATAGCTATCACCTGTAACTGGAAGAGAAAATAATATCATTAGGCTATGACGTTCCACATTACTTCGAACAAAAGATAAATTAAATATTTATCCATAAATACTATTAAGGAATTTCAATCGATAGTAGTAATCGCTGCTCAATCATTAACTTCCAAATGTTTCCTTATGAAGAAACGGCTAACATTACCAGTAATATTTGTAGCGTACTGACATTGGTAATGATATTGTTCTGTCAGTTGATCACGCCGGATAATATGTTCTCACCAAGAAACTGTAAATAATATCCGGTAGCCGCCCTACTAAACATACGTACACAGATACGAGCGGCCGACCATTATTAGATGTGTGCGAACATGAAATCACGACAGTAGAAAAAGTATCGTAAGCAATTGTCGGTGGCAGTTGAAGTGCTGTAAGATGAATTTGTACTGCGATATTTGACAGTAAGATAAATGTTTCGATATTTTGCGTCCCCATGCATCTTGCTAAATGATGGAAGAAATGCACAGTTGGCAGTCATCGTCCGGACGCCTTGGAATGCATGAGAATATACTGTTCACATCCAAATAGCAAAATAAGATTACTTATAAATATTTGTTTGTAGCTGGAAAAAAATATTCTTCTTATTGAATGACCGTGTTTGAGTAGACCCCAGATTTATATATATATATATATATATATATTGTCATCCGCAGACAGATCTGTTTCGCCGTATCACAGCTCATCTGTACGGTTAGACTCCAATTGCTTTTTTACCCAGGATTGAAAACCGACCGAAATATTTATTTATTTATATATATATATTTATTTAGTTATTTACTCATATATATATATATATATATATATATATTCCATTTTAAAAGCGTTATTACGCAACCGATTTTCATTTTAAGAAATTTCAAAAGAATTGGTATCGGCGTCAGCAGATTAATTATTAAATTTAATGGGGAAAATATTTGTTTTTTTCGAAATCTCTCTCTCTCTCTCTATATATATATATATATATATATGTGTGTGTGTGTGTGTGTGTGTGTGTGTGCGCGCGCGTGTGTGTGTGGAATGAGAGAGAGAGCGAAAAAGCGAAATAGAAAGAAATAGTGACAATATAATATAAATCTATCGATGGTTATTTAGACATACGCACATGCATACACACACACACACAAACACATACAGATATATATATATATATATAATGCTAAAACGAAAATTTAATTTTACTAGTGTGTTTCGTTCTCTGGCGTATTTTCTCAAAGTAAATGTGATATCTTTACGCATACGCGCGCACAGACATACGCACTCATATATATATATATATATATGTATATATATATATATATATATATATATATATATATTATACATAATAATTACAAACAAGATGAAAAAACTCTCAAAAACATAATACGTAGAAATGTTAAACCAGTGCGTAGTAATAATCAAATTAAACTCATCATATATTATAAAAAATTCAAAACAATTGACCTCATAGTCTCTAATAACCCTACAAGCACTAAACTAAATTCTCTACAAAAAACAATGTAGTGTATCAATTTACATGCCCGTTCAGAGATTGTATCTCTGGTACTAATAATAAACCCTCTCCATATATTAGTTTTACTACAACCACGCTCTCCCGTAAACTTATGTCATCTTTCTGATCGACGTACAATTAAACAACATTTCTCAGAAAAACATAACCATGTAGGTAATATCAGACAGATTTTAGTCAACAATACCATAATCCTCACTCATACACACAGGAAAAAGAAACCTCAGATATTGGAGGCCATCTACATTAAATCCAAACATTACATTATTTTGCATTTGAATATATGGTTCTGTTGTCCTTTCGCGCTATCACGCGCTGTAACGCCATTGAACCGCATTGCAAATTTGCGAACTGCGTTTGTTATTTTTGGTAACTATTGCCGTTGCTTATAAACACAAGATAAAATCGTCGGTGGATGTTTTTTTTCTCTGAATATGGCTCATGTGAGCCGAAATCCTAGCACCAACTTAATAAAATATTATCCAAAATTGGAGAATCTTTGTCTTTATTTTCAACTGAAATTAAAGCCAAAATACGATGTTTAGAACGGCTCATGATTAAACATAATAGACATTCATTGTCTCTTATATTTAACTGTACATGTTTAGAATATATATATATATATTCTGATTTATTTAAACTATAACACCGATGACTGCTCTTATGATTACGGTCTTTTAATGTTCTTGTAATTTTCATGTAATTAAAAACTGATCATTTTTACCCTTAATTTGAAATTGATCTGCTAATTTTAAACTGTTCTTTTTGTTCAATCTATTCTTATAGACTTTTACTATTTCTCTCAACATACATGAATAACGTTTTGGTAATTTCATTTTTAAACATTTATTCAATCAATAGTGATAGTCGGTTCTTCAATGCAATTTTAAATTTCCGTCCAATTTAAAAACGTTTTTTTTCATTCTATCGACGGTAGTAGACATTGTTCTCATCCATACCTCAGTATATGGTAACACAGATATACTGTTAACTCAGCTCCAATTAAGAAAATATTTGTTTTATTTTGATTGATGGGAAACAAGTTTATAGTATAATTCGTAGTTTCAAATAACCATTCCCCTTTCCAACCAATCTGCTCACAGAAGTTATTTACACAGAGTGGGTAATTCCCGTTTTTTTCTCCTCTCTCAAATTAACGAGGTTGGTTTTTATTGATGAAGAACTTTGCAAATATATTTTGGAAAATAATCAATGACGCTTAGATTTATCATCAGAACGTAAAGAGTTTACTGGGGTCACAACTGATGATTTATCGTTAAAAAAAAAATAAATATATGACATGTTGTGTGGTTACTCAGAAAAATAATCCTTCTTTATGTTCGTTTTATAAATTGTTTTAAAATACACTTTGTCACAATAAAGGCAAGCAATCCTGAAAATCTTATTTTATTTATTTAATTTTTTTTTTTCAAATCCATATTTTAAGTATCATATCTTACACAATGTGCCACTGTGGAAAACTGGATATCTGATAGGAATGAAAATTCGGAGAGTCAACTTAAAATTCCATTCGAATTCGTTGCATTCACTTACGCACAAATATCCATAGGATTGATATTTTATGTACCGCTACACGAAAATAACAGCATGTATGAAAAAAAAAGGCCCCAATCCTATTAAATCTAATTTCATCTATCAAAATGTTTACATTTTTATTAAGAGGCAAAACAAAGTAATTTTATCAATATTTAATCTGTTTTTACATGTTCCAAATATTGGCAGAAAATTTTGTTTTGAATTAATGATTATATTGCCTATCAAAAAGTGAAAATTATAATAAAAATCGTTTGGCCTTCATATTTTTAAAATAATTACATTCTTTTTGTGTGTATTTGATGTTATTTTTTATGGTAATTTCTAAGTGCAAATTAAAATGACAGAGTTTCCTCCCTTAGCCGAAAAAATTGAAACATTTTATCACTTATAAACGTCATATAATATTATCTAGAACCAGTCAACAAATTCTTGATATACTGCGGACAAGTCAAAATGTTCAAATCTGTCATTAAAAATAGTTTTACGCTAGATTTCACGCTATAAATAAGTAATGCTTGTAAAAATTCGATTAATTTCACATAATATTTGGTCATTTTGTAAAAGCAATGTGTCACAGATGTATATTTCTATTTTGCAGGATTGCTAAAACCGAGATTTAAGTTTTGTCTAAAAATGTGTCGATCGCTCTAAAATTTAAATGCAGCTACACAGATTTTCACGATTTAATGGAAGTATCTAGTATTAATACGTCTTTTTTCTTTCCACCTATGGGTTGAATAACAGCAAATATTGGATTCAGTAGCCTTGGTTGGAAACCAGTTTACCGCAGAAAAAAATGACAATGAAAATCTTCTTCCTAGTCAGTTATGTCTCAAATGAGAAATAATTGCCCAAGCTTGTGTCACATACGGCAATTAAGTGACTGACAGGGCATAAACAAAATGGATACACACACACACACACACACACACACACACACACACACACACATATATATATATATATATACAAAACATCTTCAAAACATCAACAAAAAGATAAGAAGTAATATATATATATATATATATATATATATATATATATATATATATATTACTTTTTTATTAAGTTGAAATAAAAATCTCACTGTTAGATTTTATTCAACAAAACCTCTTCGAGGAAAATTAGTATAAAAATATGATCCCTGACTATGATTGAAATTGCATTTGCCTTTTAGCGTGGAAGAATTTTCTGATCTAATGTGGTTCACCACTCGACCATAGCGTAGTTACCAAACAAGTGTTGTTCTATTTTCACGTTTTCAATAATAGTACATTCACTTCACTCACATTTTTTCCATAAATTACATAGCTCTACAGATTCGTATAAAAAAATTAAAGCAAATTCTAAAGAATGAAATTTTATTACATATATATATATATATATATATATATATATATATATATATATATATATATATATTTCAATAGATTTTTTTCTTGAATATTTTATTGAGAGTTATAATTTTTATGTTAGAGATCATAATTATGATAAAATATATAAAAAAGAAGAAAACAAACGGTTTCGCTCCTGCTTATCAAAGTTTTATTGGGAGAACTTAGCGTAAATATAAGAGTTTTAAAAACTTAAATAGTTCCATGATGGAGGGATGAATTACTACAAACTGATCACAGCAAGAACCAGCAAACATTCTCGCTGCTTACACAACGATGGTCTGCAAGACTTGAGGTAAACAAACTCCAGCACCTTCAAATGAAAAATGTATGTAAATTGGATAACACAGAAAACCAATTCTCATCAAAGTTCATGGCACGCTTTCTATATTTTAAAATGTTTTAAAAAAATTGAGGAACCGTACGTACTGTGGAAAAATTCATTTTATTGTGAGATATGGTTTGTGATTTTTAGTCGAACATGCAGTTTGATCCTACTGTCAAGTCTTTAAGTGGTTCTGCCTATGTTAATGATACACACAGGTCAGAGAGACAGGAGAAAACAGCAGGTAACATAACTGACGAGCTTAAACATGTGGATGGCACAACAGGGTTTGGGTGGAGTATCAAGAGAAAGCGTATTAAGAGCCACCAGGGATAGGGAAAAGTGGAGGACCATAATAACCTACGCCTGGAAGGGCATGGCAGATAGAAAACGTACAAATATCAAGTAAGAAAATGTGTCTCTCTTCTAACTTGTTTCATTTTAACAATCTCCTTCAAAGTTTTTTAAGATAAATAATTCAATCAAACCTGAATTAAACCTGTGGATTTTTAAAAATTTTAAACAATATTTTTTTTAATTATTAGTCTTTAAAAAATTCTCTGAAGAAGCTTACTAAAGTGAAACATGTTAAAGACATTGTTTCCTACCTGTTCTGTAATTATTCTGTACATGTTGCTGGATTTCGAGCCATATTTTCAACTCGTATACTCATCGCACACGCACACACACACACACACACACACACACACACACACATATATATATATATATATATATATACGCATCGCTCATTCAATAATGAAATTAGAGCACTCTGGCTATTGGGCGTGTACAATAATAATATACGCGCTAAAACGTCTGCCTTCTTCGACCGAGCCTCAGCCCAGAGGTAGAATCCCCGACTGACGCCAATTCGGTCGGGTTTCAATCCTGGGTTAAAAAGCAATCGGAGTCTAACCGTAAAGATGTGCTGTGATACAGCAAAACAGATCTGTCTGCGGATGACTATATATATAAATATATATATATATATATATATATATATATATATATATATATATATTCGAAGTTTATTGATTTCACTATTTGAACACGTTATTTGAGTCGTGGCAATTATGGCCTGAGTTGAATGCGATGGACGTCAAAGATTTGTCGTTCCAAAAGGTCGACGCAACATACCACACAACCAATTCAACAATGGCCTTATTGAATGAGAAGTTCCCAGGTCACAGCATTTCTTGATGTCAATTGGCGACCACTATCGTGCGACTTGAGGCTTTAAGATTTCTTCCTTTGGCGTCACCTCAAAAGTAAGGTCTATGTTAACAAGCCAACAGTTCAGCAGCTGAAGGATGAGATAATAAAGCATATTCGTGAGCTCGAAAACAAACTACGTCATCAAAATATGATCATCAAAATGTGTGAGGTCATCAAAAATATGATCATCAAAAGGTGTACGCCGAAGCCTTTGCGGACATTTGAACGATATAATTTTTCTTATATAAATGCCATGACTAATATGATACAAAAATGAAATTAATAAAATCAAAACAAATTCACCAATAACACCGTTTACATACTGCTAACTTCTATATATATTTGAAATGTTAGCGACCAAAAGTTTTTTCTGCTACGTCATGTGTCACTTTAGGATGTGCCGCATATTGCCTCTCCAAAACACGTTGTCATTTGTAGCTCTTAACAAAAGTAATAGCGTCGCTAGAGAAATACATATTAAAGACACTTTTTCTTAAATGATCTTTTTTATTTTATTTGTCTTGACGGATTTCGTACCATATTTTCAACTCATATATATACACTATCGGCCATAATTATTAGGCTACCACAGTGTTTTAAGAGTTATGTTATTTTATACTATTTTTTATATTTATTGCCAAGTGAATAATGGTAAACTTACACAGGCTTTTAATAGGTTATACATTGGTTACATTTGTCCCTCTTGACTTTATTCTGCCTGGTGAGTATCAAATTTCCCACGCTCCTTTTTCCTTATAATGTGACCTAGAAATAAAATCTGTTTCTTCCGTATATATAAATATAAGGCTCTGTTTTGCTTTTAATTTTTCTAAAACTTAGTCATTGCTCCCGCGTTTATACACTGTACTGTCCAAGTCCTTTTGTAGAACCGATTTCCGGTAGCTCTAGTCTCATCTTCATTAATATCTTTAAGTATTGTATGACAATTTGAAGATATCTAAAAGTATGATCATTATTAAATTCTACAGCCTACGGTGGAATTTACTTATTGAGAAAGTAAATACCAATTAGATGCTGTGATTGAAGTATAAGATTACGACAGACAGATAGCCAAATATGCGACACAAAAATTAGAATAAACGTAAGAATAAGAAAATATATTTTTATAAGGTAAATCCATAAAATACGACGTAAAAATTATCTATACACAGGACGAACGGAACCGGCCTTTAATTTCCAGTGTCCTATATGGCGGTAAATGCAAATTCGAGATAAAAAAAAAAAGCATTCTGCTAAGCGTAATGAGAAAAGTGGGTGTAGCGAATTTACCCTCACAAAAAATGAAGACAAGAGCGATAGGTAAAAACATTGAATAACTTATTTTTGCGAATGTAAACCGGAACAAAACAATGTATCAGAGACAGGAAGGTGTCGAAGGGCATCGTCGCTCACATTCTATTGACTTTACAGACCAATGAAAAAAAAAGTGAAATTATAAGTTATTAAAAAGCGGTATTAGAAATTAAGAAAAATGCAACTTCGTATTTTATGCAAGTAAACGTTTTCGAAAAGTGAAGGTTTTCCCTTTGCCATTGATATTTCCCGTTGTACTCTTCTATTTAAAAGATTCTTATCAGCAGATTGAACACCAAAATATATGAGTTGATAGAGGGATAATATGCTTTATTTAGCACACAGTTCGTTTGTTTCTGATCAAGATTTGGTCGGAATTGTCTAAAATGTGTATCTTAATATGAGATGACAAGATGACCTGACTCACCCGAGATTAGTCGATTGTCACATTGCTTTTCTCTTGTCTGTGAAATTCTAATTAAAGCTTTGGCGACTACAGTTACTGTCTTTGCCGATCGGAATTAAATATTCATCAGCTGTAAGGCTGACGCTGGAGGCAAACAATTTGCCTAGAAAACAAATGTAATTCTTCTAAATTAGTTGGTCCTAGGTAGACGATAAACTGCATCCGACAGCAACGCTTCTAATCGGTACGTTTTGTGGAGTGGGGATTCACATTTTAATTGCTGAGGTTTCCATGTCCAGTCTGACCCGAGGATATAGCACCTGTTAAAGACCCAGCATTTTCAAGTAGTTAACCCCCAAACTGACATCAAAATTATATGAGTGTGTAATTTTTATTTTTTAGTAAAATACAAGCAAGAGATATTTTAAGAAAAATTATTGCCAGTAATACATTTTGAAAAATATCACAAGCAATGTATTTTTGAAGGAAAATATTAGCGGTTTTACACTTTTGAAGAAAAAGAAACAGCAATGCATTTTAAGAAAGATATTAGCAGCATTATATGATGGAAGGAAAAAATATTACAAGCACTGCATTTTTTAAGGAAAATATTACCAGTATTAAACTTTTAAAGAAAAAAATACCAGCAATACATTTTAAGAAAAATATTACCAGCATTATATGGTGGAAGGAAAAAATATTACAAGCACAGCATTTTTGAAGGAAAATATTACCAGTATTAAACTTTTGAAGAAAAAAATACCAGCAATACATTTTAAGAAAAATATTACCAGCATTATATGTTGGAAGGAAAAAATATTACAAGCACTGCATTTTTGAAGGAAAATATTACCAGTATTAAACTTTTAAAGAAAAAAATACCAGCAATATATTTTAAGAAAGATATTACCAGCATTCTATGGTGGAAGGAAAAAATATTACAAGCACTGCATTTTTGAAGGAAAATATTACCAGTATTAAACTTTTGAAGAAAAAAATACCAGCAATATATTTTAAGAAAAATATTACCAGCATTATATGTTGGAAGGAAAAAATATTACAAGCACTGCATTTTTGAAGGAAAATATTACCAGTATTAAACTTTTAAAGAAAAAAATACCAGCAATATATTTTAAGAAAGATATTACCAGCATTCTATGGTGGAAGGAAAAAATATTACAAGCACTGCATTTTTGAAGGAAAATATTACCAGTATTAAACTTTTGAAGAAAAAATACCAGCAATACATTTTAAGAAAAATATTACCAGCATTATATGGTGAAAGGAAAAAATATTACAAGCACTGCATTTTTTAAGGAAAATATTAAGGAATATATTAAACCTTTGAAGAAAAAAATACCAGCAATACATTTTAAGAAAGATATTACCAGCATTATATGGTGGAAGGAAAAATATTACAAGCACTGCATTTTTGAAGGAAAATATTACCAGTATTAAACTTTTGAAGAAAAAAATACCAGCAATACATTTTAAGAAAAATATTACCAGCATTATACGATTGAAGAGAAAATATTACCAACAATAAATTTTTGAAGGAAAATATTACCAGTATTAAACTTTTGAAGAAAAAAATACCAGCAATACATTTTAAGAAAGATATTACCAGCATTCCATGGTGGAAGGAAAAAATATTACAAGCACTGCATTTTTGAAGGAAAATATTACCAGTATTAAACTTTTGAAGAAAAAAATACCAGCAATACATTTTAAGAAAAATATTACCAGCATTATACGATTGAAGAGAAAATATTACCAGCAATACATTTTTAAAGAAAAAAAATATACCAGCAATACTATTCTCAACAGAGCATCATTGCAAAATATGTCAAAAGGTTTCTGACAAAGAATACATATTCTATTAAGACAATCCTAATCTAAAATCTTTTCTGCATCAAAGCCGTAAATGCGCTCGATATTCTGTAAAACAAAATAAACAAAACTAAACCATTTTAATTTCTTAAATATTTTTTTTATAATCATATCGCCCCAAGAATAGTATTTTATTGCCACTGTTTTGCAGGGAGTTACATTGGGAGAAAGTTATGAGAAAGAGTGACAGGAGATGTCAGGAAGTGGGTAAGAGAAGGATGAGAATATCGATGAAAGTGGAGTGGACGGAGAAGGGAGCATAAGAGAGAGGATGCAGGTTAGTGAGATAGAAGATGACTATTGACTTTACATTTAAATTCTTGGAGATTATAGCTGTCGGGAAAGCAAGTAAATAGAAAGGAATTGCACAAGCGCGAAGTGCGAGAAAAGAAGCTGTGGAATAGAGTTTGCGTTCACAATTTATTGGTTTAACAGTAAATGTGTGGGACCTTGTTGCTAGTTTTGTGGCTCGAGTTAACTTAAATATATAGCAGGCACCAGTAAGCTAAGTTCATTGGAGCAGAAGCCGTAAAAGCTTAGAAAGCCCCATTGCGCCGGTAAGAAAGTGACTGTATCTGAGCTGCCAAGTCGGGATCTATTATAGTACAGGTTCTCTGTAGGATTTTGATGAAAGATAAGTAAATGGTTTGTATAACTCTCTATCTTCAAAACTGTCTTCCCTCCTGCGTTCACATTCTTCTCTAGTTCTTTCTCTTTCACCCCCTGGAACTGGCTAGTCTTTCTCTTCACTCTTTTCGTGCCTAAGACTTTAACTATCTTATGTAATCCCCTGCACATCACAGGCGGTAACCGCCTTGCTTGTGGTGACTTTTTTTTTTTAAAATCGCATTGTTTACGTTTACTAAACAACTTATATATGTAGTGACTATTGAACTATTCTAATTATTTTGTGAAATCAGGTAACTTTTCCGGAAAGTTCTTTTGTAATTCCGGAACAACAGCGTCAAATGTATAATGGAGTAAATGTGTGGGACCTTGTTGCTAGTTTTGTGGCTCGAGTTAACTTAAATATATAGCAGGCACCAGTAAGCTAAGTTCATTGGAGCAGAAGCCGTAAAAGCTTAGAAAGCCCCATTGCGCCGGTAAGAAAGTGACTGTATCTGAGCTGCCAAGTCGGGATCTATTATAGTACAGGTTCTCTGTAGGATTTTGATGAAAGATAAGTAAATGGTTTGTATAAAATACTGCTTTAATATCGTTTTAATAATTAGAGTCTTTACAATTCTCTTTTCTTAATTACTCATCTTTGTTCTTTATTTCATTTTAACCATTGAAATATATCAGCAATGTAGATAGGTCACCTCAGTGTCCATAGTCTGACCGGTTTTAGCTGTGAATGTTTGGACTGGTAAGATCACAACATTTGCCATGGCAATGACAATAGAATAAGTACAGGCTAGTGACATTTCGTCTTTGAGTAATGGCCTATATGCAGTTAATCTATTCATCATCCACAAGGCAGTGAATTCTGTCAAAGAGATAAAATGAGAGTTAACGGCAATCAAGGAATATAGCGGCAATTCTTCATTTTATTGGTCTTATTTGGGATTTGTAAAAACGAAAACAGAAATAAGTTATTTTCTGCAGCGGAAAGTGAATCCAACCATTTCACCGGCATTTTAATTTCTCATGAGGTTTCGTGTGAACGAGCCCGAACAATTCTACTACAACAGCTTCTTTTCTCGTGCTTCTTGCCTGTGGAACTCCCTTTCATATACTTGCTTTCCTGACGGCTACAACCTACAGGAATTTAAATGCAAAGTCAATTCCCATCTCTTATTCTGTTAAATCCAACTCTTTCTACGTCACCCGAGTATCTTGTTTTTTTTTCCTTTCTCTCTACCTTCAAAACTGTCTTCACTCCTGCGTTCACATTTTCTCTAGTTCTTTCTCATTCACCCCCTGGAACTGGCTAGTCTTTCTCTTCACTCTTTTCGTGCCTAAGACTTTAACTATCTTATGTAATCCCCTGCACATCACAGGCGGTAACGCCTTGCTTGTGGTGACATTTTTTTTTAAATCGCATTGTTTACGTTTACTAAACAACTTATATATGTAGTGACTATTGAACTATTCTAATTATTTTGTGAAATCAGGTAACTTTTCCGGAAAGTTCTTTTGTAATTCCGGAACAACAGCGTCAAATGTATAATTTTTTCCGTGTAAATCCTGATTGGTCATGACAATCAAAATCAATATAAACAGTGAGGACCCAAAGAAATCTTATTTCTTTCATTTCATCCAAGCAAGGCATTAAAAACACTACGACAAAAAGGGTAACTGAGTATTAAATAGCGAGGTAAATATATAAACAAGAAGATAGGACAATAAAAGAAGAAACATTTAGAAGATAAGGATTGAAAATGCATTTAGGAATAAAGAAACCAGAAATTAATTCCACAATTAAGACGTGCGATAGAAGAAATATTTAGCGTAGAAAGGTTATGTTTAGGAATTTAAAATTTAAAATGATGAGGCCATATCGCCAATCTGGTACCACGCTTAAATTGATGGCGTCTTGGTATAATTATCCTGAAAAGTATATATATATATATATATATATATATATATATATATATATATATATATATATATATATATATATATATATATATATATATATATATATATATATATATATATATATATACACCACATCGGCGACACTATCATAAAATTTACGAGAAAATTGAAATACCACTTTCCTGGCCACAGTCCTATTTGATACCATTTAGACACATCAAATTCTACCAGGTCCTATCTGTGATATACTTATTGATAATCCACACATAATAGCATCATCAACATGCAAAAAAATATTAAAATTTAATAAAGACCTTACTAATAACGAATAATCTTACACTTATTATGAACATGAAATAATTTGATTACCGTGATCGGAACATAACTTATACATACCACTATATGCATAAATCTTATACATATTTAGTTACAAGTTAAACAAAATTAATCCTTGGTAATGGCTAAAAGTATAATTCTCGATAAAAAAAAACATTTAGACAATTTTTTTTGAAATTTGTGTACTGAAAAGGTTTCATAAGAACTCATGAAAAATTATGTTAAAATGTTAAAGATAATAATTTAATTATGTTTTACAATGAAACACACACACACACACACATATATATATATATATATATATGATAATAATGGTTTAGTCAAAGTAACTTTACTAATTAACACAAACTTGGCATTACAAACAGTAGCGTGGTTTCCTGCCTTTCCCAGTGATATTTGCTCGAATGTGATTATAATGAACACAACAGAAATTGGAAATCTGCTCTTCGATAAACAATTCTGTGACATTCACAATTAAACTACTCGTCGATGCAAAGTTACATCACAAACTCTCATCCCTCTAGTTAATGACCAGGTTCGATATTGCTTAACTTCCATTGTCATACGAAAATGTTGTTTCATAAGATATGATAACCCCCAAGTAGAGATATTCGGTTGAAGGTTGGTTTTCTGTCCTTTGTTTTTTTTTGTTTTTTTTTTATTAGCCAAATTACAACTTCTATTGATTTGTTTTATGCTAAAATCTAAAGAATTTGTTTGCAATATATCTTTAAATTTATGGGCAATGATGATGATTTTAGGGACACAAGTCTTACGAAGTTATTCTTACGTAGGGGGAGAAGAAGTCATCCACTACAACAGCCACCCATCAAGGCTATCAGCATCAGGCATTCTTAAGCAAACACCCACCTTGCTACTGAGCAAGCTCAAATTTGACCAGGTATGATGTAGAAAATCGTGCGGGAACAACTGTTTCAAAGTGATGTGAGCGTGAGATCCAAATAAACTCATGTAAATAAATGCAAAGTACAAACGATTTTTAGGTAATCAGGGACCAATATATCTATAGATTTATGTTATTAACTGAAACCCTTACTTCTGAAATGACTAAAATATAATAAATATTTTTGGTAAAGTGAATGGGAATCTCCCAAAATTATTTACCGCCAAAAAACTTTGTCCTCCATGTTATAAGTGAATCGACCAGTTGTCATCATCTCATAGTCTTTCTTATTATATGATAGTGAATGCTTTAACTATTCTCTTTTTTTTTTTTGTTTAATTTGTCGATATTGTTTGTAGTGCCAAATGTTGTCGGCTGCATATCTTTTTTCATCATTTTCTGAAAAATATAAGATAATATATGTATAGTTTTTTTCGATCTATTTAATAATTGTCATAGCTGCATCACCCACAACGGAATGAACTCTTCCAACCAGTATATATACCTCCTCTCACAAGAGATGAGCGTGAGTAGCTGTGGAGTAGCTAGCGTGAAGAGAACGCCCTGAACATGGCCGAGAATCGTCTACGAACACTGGTACAGCAACGACCATTACGAGTCAAATTCGAGGGTCTAATTATAGTATTACTCACTAACCGTATTATCGTTCTACTAAAAACGTCCCAAGTGTTGTATTTTGCCGTGTTTAATATATATTCGTTATTTCCTATTTGTATGAATTAGAAATTTGTGGTGTAGCGTTGTGGAGCAGTGTATATTTGTTCGGAATGAGGAATCAGAGTTCGAATTCCAGTTGAATTCGTTGTCTTAACTTACACGCAATCATTCCATTCGTTGCATTCATTTATGCACATTCCTTGCATTAAATACATTCACTAATGCGCATTTGCTGAATTAGGTGCATTCACTTAGGCGCATTCGTTGCATTTATTCACGTGCATTCATAACATTCACGCACGCGCGTTCGTTACATTCGCAATAGACTTTTAAAATTATTAATACATCTCTTCTACTGATAGCTATGGGTTGAATAGCAAGAAACATTGGGTTCTATAACCTTGATTGACAACTAATCTACGTAAGAGAAAAATGGCAATCTGCTGTGGGAAAATCTACCTAATCAGTCATGTATCGAAAGAGACGTATGGCATTTGACTGACTGATATAATCCTCAGTCAAAACCGCATCCTTTATCCTTAGGAAATATTTATATAAGAGCCCCTCTTAACGCACTCTCACCCTCATTCATATTGTTTCAAGAAGAGTGTGGCCCTGATTATCCCAAGGCTTATTTTCCTTAAACCTATTTTAGTCACAGGGAAATCTCTAGAAATATATTTCTATTATTATTTTTCTTCAATTTATTTTTCAAAATAATTACTGCTGGCCTAAGCACCGTTCTTTTTCTCTGAATTTAGTCTTTGGTTGTATTGCTAGAAAAAAGAAATTTATATGACTATGCTTGAAATGTTAAGAAATCTTTTCGATACAATTAAATTACTTTCTTCAAGATGTATTATGTAAACCACACAATAGTATTTGATGTTATCTGAACATTGTTGTAATTATGTTCTTCTATTTTAGAAAATAAGTACCGTTAATATGTCGTATAGTAGACACATTAACCGATATATCATTTTATTTAGCGATGGTGTAATTGTGTTTTCTTAAGCGAAGCTTAGATGTAGCACACCCCACGGATGGGTCAATAGATGGTGATTTTGAATGATAAATTGGGGAGTCGAACTAGCACTCCATTAATTAACGTGCAAATAGTCTTGGAAAAGATATGAATACATATCCTCTCCCAGTTTTGGGTTAAATAAAAGGACTTGAAAAGTTCATCTAAAATACTCTTAATGTCATATTAACACGTAAAAAATATTTTTACAATTGAAGTTGTTTCATCTTTATAAATCTACAAATGTAATATAAAACTTTAAAGAAATAAATCATTTAACCGATTTACCTGTCCACTTGTTCTTATATTTTCAGATCTAATAGAGATTAATATTTCTTGAAATGAACAGAAAATTTGATGATTAAACCCATTCGTTTGAGGATTATTATTAATTAGTGTTACTTTTTCTTGTAAAATATTATAATATCATACCACATTATGGTTGACACAGATAATGTGTGATCTATGGAAGAAAGGCTTTACTTCATTTAAATTTTCCCGAATATAGGAGTCATTATACCATCGACAAGATATGACAAATATTCTTTTTATCAAAGATAGTTCTGTACCACTGAGACATACACAAAACTATATACATGTAAAGCACAGAAAGAAAATATAACATGTATACAACAACAAGAAGATTGAAAGAATAACGAAAAAATAAAAGAAGAATTTTTCCTATACTAATTCCCAAATGCATTTGAGTGTGTTGGAGATTCTTCTTTGTTTATGGCAAACCATCAAGGATTCAAGATTCAAGCGAGCCGGATACATCACCTAGCAAGAATATCAGTCAAGTGCCATACACGATACACGCTTCGGGCGATCATGTCTTAAAAAAGACATGACTAAATGGGCAGAAGATTATCACACAATAGGTTACCATTGCTTTCTGTGGTAGACTGGTTGCCAGCCAAGGCTATAGAACCCAATCTATCTTATTCTTTAACCCATAACTGGAGAGAAGAGACGGTTAAATATTTTTCCCAAGGTTAATTATGCGTAATTAAATGCGAGGAATTCAACTGGAATTTGAACTTGGCTTCCCGATTTATCGTTCCGAGTCGATATTCCCTGCACCGCAATGCGCATATTCCGCATAAAATGGAGAGTTTTGGTTGTTCTGAACATAAGGGCTGCGAGACTGATAGATTTTCTTTATCGAGGGATTATATATTTTCATACATAAAACTGTGCCATAGATTTTCTTTATCGGGGGATTATATATTTTCATACATAAAGCTGTGCCATAGACTTACAAGCACAACCAACTTACTCAGACTAGGAGAAATTATACTAGCTACATTCAATAAATAAGGTAATTTTTTCGGTATAAGAACTTCTAATACAAATAGAAGCTTAAGTTTTTTTTTCTTTTACTTCTTTTTCAAAAGTATTTAATTTTTTGGCAGATTGAAAAAAGAAAAAAACATCTAGAGAGTTTTGGAAATTAACAATGATGGCCGACCAAGAAGCATGATCCAGGATTGAACATAGGTCAGTTATCAAGTTGTTGGTTGCAGAAGGGTGAAAACCAGTTGAAATTCATAGAAGGTCAACTGCATATGCTGCTACATGTTTCAGCCAAAAATGTCTACAAGTCGGCTAAATCTTTTAAAGAAGGACGGAGCAGAGTTGAGGATGAAGACAGGCGTGGGAAGCCTACAGAAGTGAGATCTTCTGAGGCGATCGAACTGACCGCATTCAGTTATAAAGAAGATGGACATTGGATGACATTGCAAGGACTTGGAGCGTATCTGCTGAAACATCACACAAAATTGTCCATGATGATGTTGACTACTCGAAGGTCAGCTTCCGGTGGCTGAGACATCAGTGCAAAGATTTTTACGCTGAGGGAATACTGAAGCTTGCGCACAGATGTGAAAAGTGTGTGATACTTCTGGAAGATTACGTTGAAAAATAAAAAAGAGTTAACTTTTATCTGTATTAGAAATCCTTATACCGAAAAATTCACTTTATTGAATGACCCTCGTAAAAAAATAAATTCTCAATTTGACTTTTGCAACTTGCCTAACAGTACGACTGTCTGACTGCCACATTTGTCCGTAAGTAATGAGGTTACTAAGCAGCTACGTAACATCATCTTCACCAAAGGGAGATGATCACCTTTTTTATCTCTACAATTTTATACCTGCTTGCTATTTGTTATTTCTCTTTGCTCATTTTCCTTTGCTATATTTTTTCAGAGATTTTTCAAGATTAACTTCTGTGTCTAGTATCCAGAGAGTAACCCCTGCATATCTTATGTTCTGAAGATTATGGCAGTAAATAAATCCTGGTTGGTCTTCTAGTTTTCTTGCGTGTATGTCTGTTTGTGTTTGCGTGTGTGTGTGAACTTAATGAATTTGAAATGTGATTCAAACATTTTGTATAAGATCATTGCAAAATATCGGGCCACTATTTTGATTGTTAATATAAAATGACTGCAATTTCCCCACTGGCGTTTGTTTATTTACCGACTTTTATCGTTCAGTTGCGAGTAAGACGTTGTTCAATGTTGTCGTTTTGAATTTAGGAAAAGAGTAAGTGTTGGAACTTAGATAAAAGCAAAATGTTCGCTAGATTTATTGGAATGATGCTCCAACTTTTCGGACCGTCAAAAAGTTTTCGTCAAGGTTATATTTAACCGAATGTGTGTTGTGTTGCAATGGATATCGAATCGCAATGACAAATCGGAAAGCCTAGTAGCACGATAGAAAAGATGCGCATACGTGTCGCTGTTACAATTGTGCCTGATCAGCGGTCGTCAGTTTCTGTTACATTACGCGCTGTCTGCGTCCTTCTATATCCCTATCTCACTCTGTGTTGATGGACCAAAAAACGTTGAATATGTAGTCAAGTCAATCAGCTGGCCAACTCCCAACGCGAAATCTTTTTTGGGCGGTAAAAAACATAAAACGACTCATTGAAATTTCAATTTGTTGTTTTCTGCAAATCGCTCTACTTTCATTGGTCAATATGAATTTTTACTCGTACTTACGAATTTTCAAACAGTGAAGAAATTATGTTTTTTATTCAGTACTCTCCACACAGAATTGTGCTAAAGAAAAACGGTCGATTTTGACAAAAAGAAAAAAATGTTACCACAAAAATGCAAGACTGACTGTTACAAAACAGACCTTGCAGAAGCTTAAAGAGTTGAAATGGAGATTAGTCTAGCCTATATCAATGTATACCAAGAAAAATGTTACCAAGCTAAATACGATATTTTTCGAAACTTTATTCTCTCTTCTTTTAAAAACTGAAAAGTCCTCATTTAGACTAGCTGAACAAATTTAGGTACTGGGGATAATTTGCAAACAAGATTTGAATAATCACTCTGAAGTGAAAAGTAGCCGTATTTAGCCATGGCATATATCAGTAGTAAAGTATAAGGCAGTGAAAAAGTACAAAATTAACAAAAAAAAAAACGAATTAAACAGATCTGTATGCCTCTTATTGATTAAAATACTGAACAAACACCCAAAATATACAAACTAATAAATGGTCTGTCAAACTCAATTTTACAAAAAAAAAAAAAACACAATCTTCAGGGAGAGATAGAAAGTGAGAATGACAGTCGTAAAATTATTTCAAAATACGACCGATTTGCTTATATGTTGCACTCAGATCTTGCTCTCACTATGTGTATATTTCACGATATTTACGTGATATCTGCATGTTTTACAGATAATGCAACAAAGTAAGGAAGTTTAATAACTCAGGAATCACTGATGCTCACAACATGAAATTTTGCCTGGTTATTTTGGAAAAGTTAGATGCATAATGTTATCTTCACTTAGAATTCTTACATAGGACCTATTCGTGCCTGGAATTAAAAATATCAAATCGTACCATGTATGATATTAAATGTCTCATAGCGTCCAAAGATGTAGCGCCCTCCTTCATCCTGGCAAGGACCCAGTGATTAAGAAAACAAGAACAATATGAATAGTCTAATTTCTTGGACTTGTATAACAGAACAGCATTCCTCTTCGAACTGGAAAAGCACAAAACACATGTGTCAGCAGCACTGAAGAAGAAAAGTTAAACTACAGCCACTGAAAAAAAATCCCTGTATTCCGTAGCATTCACTCATAGATTTTCAGGTTTGATTGTTCAATCTTGATTGGTTTTTCAGTTCACTAATCCGGAACAGTTCAATTAAAATCCACGTTCAAGGAAGTGCTTGTCTCTTGAGTGCTATCTATTAGCCTATACAATCTGATCTATGAGAATATGACGCAATTGCAGATTATATTGCACGATCGGGAAAGATACCTCCAATTACACAACATCAGAAATATACATTATAATAATCAAATAACTCGTAAGACACATTCGAAATGAATTGTCCATAAAAACCACGAACAAGTGTAAACTACTCAAGGGGTTTAGAAACATGTTTAACCTTAAATCACTTGTTTTATTTTATTTTGAAAAAGTGGTGTTCAGATAAACGGTCGTACAAAAATATGGATGAAAGAGGGGATTTTTCTGTTCTTGCAGGATATAACATTCCACTTCCAATGATGCAAAACATGTATTTGTAATATTATTTCCGAGTACAACTTAAATTTACTCTAATTTCATCAAACTAGAAGCCTCCGACCACTCATTCTATTCTACAGACTTCAGATATAATTTATTCAAGTCTCTAAAATAATTTAAATGACCAAAAAGACGACTCTGCAAAGTCATTCATAAACTACGTAAATACATTTTCAACAAAACACATTATGTTTTTATAAAAAACATTGTTGAACGATGAGAGACTGTTGCTAAAACAATGCAGATGATATATTTACTTATAAATATTTTTTGTGGGTGAAAAAGAATTTGTTTTTAATTTTCTAATTGAGCACAAACTTCTACAATGTATCGATTTTGGCCATATTCGCAAGAAGATAACATGAAATTTAAAGACTGTAACTTGAGATATTAATTATTCATATTAATGTCAGATTCGTCATTGGAGCATCTGTGGATTGTGCTGCTTTTCTGTTTGCTACGAATTATGGGAAAAGAGATCTCTACTCCTTCTTACAAATTGAACACTTAAAAATATATATATTACATTTACACATATTCTCAATCATAGAAACAAAAAGAAAAAAAAAGACTATTATGCTTTAAAATAAATTCGATGAAAACTAGGAAGAGAGAAGAATTATAAAAGTTTGGTATGGCGACGATGGAGTGATGCAATCGTATTTAGGTTAACAGGAATATGGGCGAATACTAAATAGCTAATATTGTTGAAAGATGGAAACAATTGAACGTAACTGGAAAGATGTGTGTCAGAAACGCCAGTGTAATAAGGTGATGCTTACAAGTAAATTCCAGATAATATCCACTTACAAAAAAAACAGCGTTATGTTTATTATAATGTATCAAACAGAAGGAGTTGTGCTTGCAAAATGCGTAAAGACAGTTCTAAATTCGCGTCCCGTCTATAACGTGCGTGACGACGGTTCACAATTCGAGTTATGTCAGCAAAATGCGTGAAGGGTTAACATTTCGAGTTGTGTCTGCTAAATGCTTAAAGGCAGTATAAAAACGAGTCAGCAAAATGTTTGAGGACGGTTCGAATTTCGAGTTGAATTTGCTAAATGATTGAAGAACTATTGAAATTCGAGTTATGTTTGCTAAATATTTGAAGACACACCGAAATTCGAGTTATGTATGTTAAATGCGTGAAAACCGCTTGAAATTAAAGTTGTCTCTGATAAATGCCTTACGATCAGTGCAAATTTTAGTTGTGTCTGTTAAATATTTGATTGTGGGTCAAAATTATAGCGGTGCCTTCTAAATGCAGTTGAAATTCGAGTTATGTCTGCTAAATGCATAACGACGGTTTTCTATCCGATTTCTGATAGATAAATATTCAAAAACGTCTCTAATTTCGATTATGTCTTCAAATTTGAGCAGATTATTAATAACGTTAAGTTCTACCAACAAAATATATCCAATCAGTGTATCATTGACATGAAATAGACCGAATATTGCACTTGATCGAAATGACAAAAGCCGTTTAATATAGTTTCTTTAAAATTGTTTATTTTCACTTCTTTTCTATAATTTCTAGTGATTTCAGTCCACACTGTGTAAGGTTTATTATTGATATTGTTCACCTGTTAGAATTTTAGAAAATATATTCTGGACATCAACTTCTTTCCTAAATCTTTTTCGCCTTAATCCTCTCTGCCGTGGTGGCGTGTGACACACTAGCACCTCTGGCCTCGAGGTCGGAAATACTTCCATTGGCTTCAATGTGAATTTGCTAGAACAGGAATTTCAAATGTGTCATACAGGACACCCATTGGAATTTCTTCGGTGTTTTCCATGACGTCTGTAGTGTGTCTGGATCTCATTTGATTCCAATATCTTTTATACCGCATTTTTTCTCCTTTTATGTCATATATGACCTGTTTGTCCCCTGGCTTATACACTTTAGTCATATAGTTTTTATTATATTAGCAGTTTTCTTCGCCGGAATAGGCAACAGTCAGTCGAAGACATGGAGCATTTTCCTCGCAAATATTAACTCTGCTATCGATAGTCTTGACGACGTACCCGGGTGATCCTATATAATGCCCGAACTTTTGAATAGTTCTTTCATTCCTTTCCACACCTTGACTTTTCTTTAACGTTCGTTTATAAGTGTCCACTATTTTTCCGCCTGTTTACTCGATTTTAAATGATATACTGGCGTTGTCACGTGATTGATGGACAATGATGAACGTAATTTATTGAATTCTTTTCCCGTAAACTGAATTCCGTTGTCGCTGACTAAAGTTTTGGGGAGACCATAACGATTAAAATTTCGTTTAAATGTGCGTTTATTGAATTTTTTGCAGTCTGATGTCTGCAATTAATGATTTCTGGCCACTTAGTGAAACTGTCCACAATAATTAGGTAATAAAATCCATTGATGCATAGTCGATATGCAGTCGAGTCCGTGGAACATCTGTCTTTGGCCATGGTTGAATCTTTACCAGTAGATCCCTTGCTGCCAGTTGATATCGTCTGCAACGTTTCACCAAGTTTATGTCTTGGTCCATCCTTGTCAATAGGTATAGCTTCTCTTTGAATATTTCATTCTCGAAATACTTGGATGGCTAGTGTGAAACTTTTTCAGAATTTTGTTTTTGCAGAGAACTCGGCATTAAATCTCTAACGTCGTATAGTAATACTTGATCGTACATTGAAAACGGTGAGACTAATTTCTTTTTTAGTTTTCTCGATCAACCAGACTTGCTTTTCATTTTTTTTAATGAAAAGAACCAAGGTGTATGCATATTCATTACATATTCATTACATCATGCACGTTACTTTTTTTTATTTTTATGTGTAATTTTACGTTGTAATGAGAGTAACCGCATGTTGAGTTTTGTATTGTGGTAATTGTATGTTTTAGCTTTATATGTGTTTGTTTTTTTTCTTTTTTTCTTTTAATCGTATCACCCCGAGCAAGGCGGTAACGCTGCTGATGTGCAGGGAGCTACATAAGAGTAAAAAGTTTAGGGTGCTAGTTAAAAGCAAAAAGATTTTGGGGCTACAAAAGAGTAAAAGGATTAGATAGAAAAAGAGTGAAGAGAAAGACGAACCAGTTAGAAAGGAGCAAGAGAAAGATAAGAATACAGGTGTGATGACAGTTGCAAAGGCGGAGAGAAATGAAAGGATATACAGGGTGATGGAGAAAGAAATAGAGTCAAGTGGTTAAAAGAGGAGTGTTGATATTGCATTTAAATTCCTGGAGGATGTAACCGCCAGGAAAGCAAGAATATGGAAGCGAGTTCCACAGGCGGAACTTGTGAGAAAAGAATCTGCAGGAGTAGAATTCTCGTCTGCGGTTTGTTGATCTGACTGTTAATGGGTGAGACCTAGTTGCTAGTCTGTTGCAGGGCCACTAGTGACTTAACTTTGTTGGAGTAGAATCCATGAAAGTAATTTATATAATAGACAGAGGGAAGCCACATCCCATGGGTAGGAAAGTAGCTGGAGTCGAGCCACCAACCGGTACATATCACATTACTGATTCTCCATTGAAGCCTGTCAAGAACACTGAGATGAACAGCAGGAGACACTGACCGTATATGGCAGCAGTAATCCATTCATGGACGAATGCTGATTTGTATATATGCAAGATGGATTCAGGCGGAAAAATCCTGGCCCGACACAGTGGCTTAGCCTTCCTAGCAGTTGATTTAACTATTGACTCAATGTAATGGTTCTACTTGAGATCGGATGAGAGGGTAAGGCCAAGGAGACGCAGTGTAATGCTCTCAGGGAGACTCGCTTGGTCCATGCTTATGGGAGGCAGGAGAGGTTGCCTGTGATGATTGACAGACAGAAGCTTGGTCTTAGACGTATTGAAATTTACAAGTCACTCCTTAGCCCAATCCACCACAGAATGTAGATCCCTCTGAAGATCAGCAGCGAGGTTATGTTAGTCAGCCACACCGGATTTTTTACTGATGCGGAAGTAAATTGTGGTGTCATCAGCGTAGATGCCTACTGGGCACTTGATCTCGTCTGGGAAATCATTTATGAAAATAATGAAGAGCGTCGGCTTAGGATAAAACCCTGAGGGACACCAGCATTTGTAGAGTAGATGTGGAGGTATGTCCATTCATTAGTATGAGGTTATTTAGAAAAGATTGGATCAGATCAAGCAAGCCCCAGGTAATAACGTAACCCCTGGCTTGCATAGAAGGCCAGCGTGCCAAACCCTGTCAAAAACCTTGGAGATGTCCAGAGCAACAGCACGAGCCTCACCAGACTCCTCAAAGGCATAGAACATGTACTCCGTGATGGTCGTTAGCATGTCGGCCGTGAACCTGGTTAAGCGGAAGCCATACTGCCTGTCAGAGAATAGTTTATGGGAAGTAAGATGTTGAACTATTTCAGCATTTATAATGGCCTCGAACACTTTACCGAAAATTGGTAGAAAGCTACTCGAGATACTGCTGTCGGGGTAATGTATATATCGTTCAGTTTAGCCTCAGTTCTAATAGGGAAGTTGGGTGCGGATACTCCAGATGAGTTAAATGTAGAGTTGGATGAAAGTCTGCGAGCAAAGCACCCGGTCTTGTCTGCTGATGCTGTGAAGACCTCAACTTCATTGATTAAGGGAGGGTAGAGGGTTTGCTATTGATCAGAATACGTGTGCATAACCGACAATAATCTTGGAGCTGAACTTGCCGTCATCTATGCGCTGTCTCATTGTCTTAGTAAAGAACCGCTTGGAGACATTCTAGATTCTCTTGCACTCATTACGAGCAGACGTGAATCGGTGCCTATTGTGTTCAGATGAATGTCTCCAAAATAGTCGGAAGTAGTTGTTCTCGTGGGTAATGGAGGCCGAAGAGGCAGCAGAGAACAAAGGAGAGGAATCAGATTTGAGACGAAACTTCCTGGTATGTATGAGGGCATCAATCCCAGCTTTCACGCAGGAAGAAATCTCAGAGGCACAGACATCAACTGGAAGATCGAACACAGTTCCCCAAGAGAAAGGCGTCCCAGTTAGCTCTTTGGTAGCAGTAGAAGGTTCTATAGGTAGGAGGCTCCTGCGAGGAGTGAAAGTGGAGATGAATATTAAGAGAAACAACAGTATGATCGGAGTTGCTGAAAAGGAGAAATTTAGTGAGGAGAACTGCGTATTTGTTTGATATTGCTATTGTGAATGTTAGTTTGTAACTGATTTTCGTTTGTTGTTAATGGGATAATGTGTTATGTGTATTGAATTGTGTTTGTAATAGAACTGCCTTTTATAATGGACGTGTTTGTTTTGTGTTTATTATAATTTAATTCGTTAAATAAGTATCATTTGAGTGTCTGCATCTCTGTACTATTTCCTTTTTCTTGTTTAGTATTTTTATTTGGGTTTCTGAAGATCCATAGTGTTAACATTTTCTCCAAACAAAGTTTACATTTTCAGCTATTGCTTTTGTGTGGTGACTGCTTTGTTATCATCTCCCATTTAGTTTTGGTGGCCATATTATTTTCTTTTGGGAGCCATATATATTTTGAAAATTTTGTGTCGTTTATGTTTCTTTCTGTTTTGAAAGACGTTTTGTAATTGTTAAATCTTTATTTAAACGTTGATTCCTATGCACTTTTTCCCCTTCTGGGTTAATGTTATTTCCTACGGTAGCTTTATATAATATGTTTTTGGTGAGACATTTGTTGCCACTGGAACAAATGTTTTGTTTCAACAACTGCATTTATTTCTGTTTTTTAAATTGTTAAATCGAACGTTATTTTTGTCGCTACATCTATTACGCTAATTTTCGTATCGTTAATCTAAAGAGAACCTTTCGTAATTAGCTATTTGCAAGTTATAATATTTCGGTATCTTTATACAATCAACGTACTAATGAATCCTTCGAATAATAGACACAGTAATGCTCTTGGAATGCTATGGAACACCGGAACGCACTGAATAATGAATACCCAAAACACATTAGAATACTCTTGCAATATAACAATCTGGCCCCACCCGAGGAAGTGATGCAAGCGATGGTGTTTCCCGTCGGTGAAGGGGGCGGCGAAGCAACAAGACAGGTGTTTGTGAAATACATCCTGTCGAGGCCGGAGCGGATGTCATTTGACCTTATTTCCGACATTTTCATGGGCTGCTAATTCTTCCGGCTCCATTAGGTTGGAGTTTATAACACTAACCAAGTAATTTCTATCATCTATATCTACTGGAGAAGCAATATGGTCTTCGTTCAGTAGATATAGATGATAGAAATTACTTGGTTAGTGTTATAAACTCCAACCTAATGGAGCCGGAAGAATTAGCAGCCCATGAAAATGTCGGAAATAAGGTCAAATGACATCCGCTCCGGCCTCGACAGGATGTATTTCACAAACACCTGTCTTGTCGCTTCGCCGCCCCCTTCACCGACGGGAAACACCATCGCTTGCATCACTTCCTCGGGTGGGGCCAGATTGTTATATTACACTATAACAAACATAGACTTGGAAGTGACGTCGATCAGTTTAGTCCCATTTCTTCTATATGTTGTGGATCTTCGTCGCCAATTTGTTGTGGCAAATATTAAGGCAAAACTTCGTCTCCAATTTGTTGTTATGTTGTTGTGGCAAAACATTGCCACAAATTTGTAGTGACCGGTTTAACTGGAAGTAAGACACGGAACACAGAAGGTAGGTTCAAAACTGTGTATTAGTATTACAAGAACATATGTACAAGTCTTGGAAATAAGTAAATAGAAACAAGTAAATAAAATTCCAAATGGTACACTTACGCTGCATTTTGCCTTATTCGAAAACTCCGTTTTTAACTGTCGTTCACTGCGCGGAAGTCACGCAGGTAATTATCTATAGTAAAAGAAAGAGTTTCATTCCTCGTAGAATGGCACCGTAAGACTATATTAATTCTAATAAGATTATATCTCCAATTCTGCTTTCGATCACTTTATGTAAAAGCCTACTTGGCTTAAATGCCTTTCTGCATGTAAACCAATGAATTTTAGCAGTTTTAACGTCAAACATTCTTCGAATGTAACATGATCTATATATATATATATATATATATGTGTGTGTGTGTGTGTGTGCGCGTGTGTGTGTGTGTGTGTGTGTGTGTACGTGTGTATATGTGTGCGTGTGTGTTCAAATATTTTGCTGAGAGACTGTAACTGGAAGGGGATAAAATAAATTAAAACAATCACTAGAAGACAAACTATTATTAGCTGACGCTTTTCGTCCTCTGTAGGACTAGAAAGGCAATGTTGGATTTAATTTGTTGAACATGATTATATACAAAATGTATTGGATGTAATTGGTTTATCAAGGCTTTTAAATTTCTGAACGCTCATGTATGGTAAACAACTGATTAAATGATGCGTAACATCATTAATGTATATACAAATATGCATACACACATATATATTTAATTAAAAATATCTTAAAAAGAACTGCGATGAAAAAATTTATTTTATTGTACAGTTTTTAACATTAATTTTTCTATACATAAAATGTGTAAAATTTTGTACCTTCTCTAGCGATTTCGGGCATTCGTTTAGCCATTATTGAGAATGGATTCTTACTTCCTTTCATTTTTAACTGCATGTATAGAATATTACATAATTATCTACATTTATAGGGAAGTGTTATTTTACGAAAACGGCTAGCATATTATGGACGTGTTCATAGTAGATATTATTAAGTGCTGATATTTTCTTTTTTATTATCATTGCTTCAATTATTTTATCCATTGATTGGAATACAAGAAAACAAATTAAAATTCTTGAATATTGTATAAACGGTCTTGTGCATACTTTTAAGCATTACAAAGGATGATTTTATTATAATTTTGACAGAAACTGCGCGGACATAACTCTGAATAATAAGTTATAGCCAGAAGAGAAAAATATAGAAACACTGTAAATATTTAATAATAATTTTACCGCGGTAAATTTTCTGTTGTATTTACTGAAACTGTTATATATATATATATATATATATATATATATATATATATATAGATAGATAGATAGATAGATATATATGTGTGTCTAAGTGTATATATTCATTATTATATGTATGTATGTATGTATGTATGTATGTTCAGATGTCCATTTATGCATGTCTATATATATCTATATATATAGCTAATTTTTGTATATGTGTGTGTGTATATGTATGAGTGTTTGTGTATATATATATGTGTATGTGTATGTATATGCGTATATATATATGTGTGTGTGTGTGTGTGTGTGTGTGTGTGTATGCATGTATATATGTATGTATGTACGTATGTATGTACCTATGTATGTGTCTGCATGTTTAGATAGATCATAGATATTTAGTTAGATGTGTGTAAGTTTGTACTCCTGGGTTTCACACTTTTGTGATCGTCAGATAAATTGATTTTTTTTATATACTGAATATATGTAAAGATGCGTATATTTATGTATTTTTGCAGAAGTGGGAGGAAAATTGGGAGGAATATTTGTCGTCGTGACGCCTTTTATACAAACGCAGACATAGATTAACACTTATACATACATTGACGTGCGCAGAGACACACAAACGTGCGCACTCGACCATTGGGGCTCACATAGGCATAACTGCATGTGAACAATATGGGGCATAGCATATATATATGTATATGTGTGACGTTTTGTATATGCATACGCATTGGATTTGTGTATAGTATATCTACCGAGTTTGATGCCAGAGGTTCTCTGTATTTTCATCTATGTGGTTAGATATTTTGTACGATCTGTTGAGTTTTTAGTCGTGTACGTTTTTATTTTTAGCTTGTGTATTTGCGTAAGTATATATCTAATTATGTTTATATGTTCATACACTGAAATATCATTGTGTCTGGCATGACCTCATTCATTCCCGGATAGTCATGTTACGAATCCGCTCTGACTGTATCCAAATAGAGCTTTAAAATTTAACACACGAATCGACAAGTCGACAAAAAATAAATTGAAATTTGTGTATGTATATATGCGTGCGTATATTAATTTTATATATGTGTCTGTTTGACAGTGTATGTCTATATACACATCTATTTTTCCACGTGTGGATGTTTGTAGGTTTATTTATGTACGCGTTCTTTCTTTCTCGTTTAATATATGAATAACTTTCTAAATCTAATAAATTGTTAAACTTAAAAATAACTGTTTTAAATTTCGAAATAATAATAAAATAGATCTAATATTCAATTAATAATGCTGATCTTAATTTAATCAATTATTAATATTAATGCCCCCAAAATTATTTTAAGTATGCTCACATATTCTTCAAATTAGAAGTTGCTTTATTTTGATTAAATCACATTGTACATACAACAATGCCTCCCTGATTAAAGGGGTTTTGCTTGTTTTAACCTTTTAAACCCTTCAACTTGAAATAAACTCATCACTTCAAAAGACACAAGAAGTGTCGAAACAAAAACAAAATAGCTACTTTTGTAGTAATATCACAATATATTCCTGTTTTGATTTCTGAATATATATATATATATATATATATATATATATATATATATATATATATATAATTTATTTGTAAACGAGATGTTTTGGTTTCTATCATGTGGTGTTTCAGGTAATTTAATTGGATTGAACATTTTTAATACAAATGTGTACTGGTCTAATTATATTATGAGCAAAAACTCGTTAAACAATCAATATATGTATATATTGAAACTTGCAATTATATATATATATATATTTATACTTGATTTATTTCAACATTATTTTTAATCGATACTCGTATAAATAAACTTGTATATATATATATATATATGTATGTATATATGCTTCATTTGTAAACAACATATTACGCGACCTAGGTTTCTATCATTTTATGCAACTGTATGCTGGTCTAAATTTATTATGACCAAACACTAACTAATTAATCAATCAATCAATCAATCAATCAATATATATATATATATATATATATATGTGTGTGTGTGTGTGTGTGTGTATGTGTGTGTATGTATATATATATATATATATATATATATATATATATTGAAACGTGTATGTATATATATATATATATATATATACATATATATATATTTGATTTATTTAGACATGATTTTTAATCGTTACTCCTATTTGAGTATATATATATATATATATATATATATATATATATATATATAATTTTCATTAAATCCGAATGACAAGATACGGCGGGAAGAATTTTTATTTAATTATTGTGTTCTTACTGTACTAGATGATGTGTTGATTTTTCTTTTTTGTATATATATATATATATATATATATATATGTGTGTGTGTGTGTGTGTGTGTGTGTGTGTGTGTGTGTTTGTAATTTTACTTTCTACGCTGATGACAGACGACATTTTCTTTCTTATCTCATAAAATTCGTCCCGATGCTCTGACTATTCTCCTAATATGAACTCCATTTACTGGCCTCGTATCAGTTGTGTTTTTTTTTCTTAGTCTCTTTAAGTATTTCTGTTTTTTTAATCGGCACAAACTTCAAGCATTTTTCTCAAAGGTCTCTTTATTATCTGGGAGACATGCATTATCAGAAAGAATTTCTTTTGTCCTCTCGATTTTAACGGTAAAGAATAATATGCTTATTTTTCTCATGTTTCTTATCGCTTCTAATTACACCGTCGCGAGGAAGACATGTTCGCCATTTCTTGCATATATTCTTTTTAGAACTGATAATACTACAACAAAAATTATATTATTTCAACATCTAATAAATTCCGAGGTATAAAAAAAGTAACATTTTAAGTGCGCTTTTTTAGTATTAACCTAATCGATTGGGCCCGTACCATCGTAAAATAGACAAAATATATATTGATGTACCTATTGCGTATCTTACATTAGTCCATAAAATATAATCCCAAACCTATGCATCGCAGTGTATATATATATATATATATATATATATATATATATATACTTATCGGCCGTGGCGAATCCTAATTGCTTTAGGATCATTCGGAACATGTACATGAGAGGACTGATCAATTTCTAGTGCATGAACAGGTATTCCCTTTGCAACACATAGCATCTGCTAATGCATACTGAGAGTAATGAGATTTTGCATCAATAAAGAAATGGAAAATGAGATGGAGGAAGACATAGAAAACAACATCAGGCAAAGCTTTCTAAGCAATTATATATATATATATTTTCTAATCATATACTGTTAAACATAAGAGACAATGAATTTATATTATGTTTAATTGTGAACGGTTCTAAACATCGTATTTTGGCTCTAAATTCAGTTGAAAATAAAGACAAAAATTCTCCAACATTTGGATAATTTTTATTAAGGTGATTCTAAGCTTTCAGCTCACATGAGCCATATTCAGAGAATTTACAAGGACGTTAGCATAAAATCATGCACCATCAGTGACGAGTGTTTCTTGTGTTGATATAAAACATTGCTAAGCAACAATGACAGTTACCAAAAATACCAAACGCAGAAATGTTAACAGAACCATATATTTAAGTGCAATGTAATGTGCCATGACCAGTTTTAAACGAGATTTTATTAAGTGTTGGTTGTTTGGATTTAATGTAGATGGTCCCCAATATCTGAAGGTTCTTTTTACTGTGGGTATGAATGAGGATTATTGTATTGTTGTCTAAAATCTGTCTAATATTACCTACATGACTATGTTCTACTAAGAAATGTTGTTTGATTGTACTCTGATCAGAAAGGCATATATATATATATATATATATATATATATATATATATATATTCCAAAAGCAAATGAACATTTCAGGGAGTGAATTTTACCCTTGTCTCAAAAGCGATAACAAGTCATTATGATAAAATACAATTATTTGTGTGTGGGGGTGTAAGAATATGAAAGTAAATTTAGGGAAAAAGAAAAGGAAAATTAGAAAGAAAGAAAGAAAGAAAGAAAAGGATTAAAACGTGTGTGTCTAGTTGACGGAACAGTAAAGTTGTCACTGAGAGGCAAAATGTGAAATCTGTTTCTTTTTTTACGTTCCTTGACCTTTCAGGACGTAGGTGATCAAAGCTTTTCACGTTTCTCTATCCCTAGTGCCTATTAGCACGCTTTCTCCTGTAACAAACCCTCGTTCTATCATCAACTTGCTCAGGCCGTTCAAATATGTTATCCGCTGCTTTCCCCGTACCTTTTCCCTCTATCTGGCCTGTTAGCTTCAGGTTCTCCAAGGCCTTCTTCCTTATTGCATGTCCCAGGTATTTTACTGATGCTCAGTATTAATTTCCTTTTCGTTCTCATTGCTCCTATGCTCGATTCATAATATCCGCAGCATACTTTTGTAGAACCACATTTCAATTGCTTCAAGTTTTTCCTTAATCTTCACTGCCATATTGAAGATCTGACATCACAAAGCGATCCATTAGTCTTTTCTTTGTTTTTAGCGAAATTGTCCTGTCTCTTAATACTCTACTCAATCTCTATAACGCATTTTCGCCATGCCAATTCGCTTTCGGATTCCTGTCGTGCACATTCTGTCTTCTATTAGAACACTTCCCAGATATTTAAATTTTTGTACCTGCTTGATTTTAGTATCCCCAATATATTTTTAACTTTTTCGGTTGCTCTTTTTGCTGATAACCATGTATTGGGTTTTATTTGTAGTCCTTTCTTATCACTCTCTTCAGCTACCTTCAGTAGGAGATCTTGTAGTTTCCTTTCCGTGTCAGCTATCAGGACTGTATCATCTGCGTACCTTAGGTTTTTCAAATTTTGGCCTCTGATAACAAATCCTGGCTAAACATCTAGGGTCCTCAGAATAATCTTGCTATACAAGTTGAATAGATCCGGTGAAAACACACATTTTTGTATTACGCCCATTTCTATATTTGTATATCTGCTGACTTCGTTACCTGTCCGGTTTGCTGTCAGTCGAGATTCTTGATTACTCTTATGTCTTTCCCAAATATGTTGAGGCTGCTGAGCATCTCCATCAATTCTTTGTGGCTTATTTTGTCGAACGCCTTTGCATAATCGATAAAACATTGAGACGAGGCCTTCTTCATGCTTTTTCACAGTGCATCCTAATCATAAATATGGCGTTCCTTGTTCCACTGTGCCTTTGAAAAACCTGCATTGTTCTTGTCCTATCTCTGGCCTAATTCTGCTTTTCGCTCTATTCATCAGAATTCGGACGATCAGTTTTGTAATGTGGCTCATTCAGCTGATGGTTCGGTGGATTTGACACTCGGTTGCACCTGGCTTATTAGGCAGTGCTATGAACATCGTACTTTTTAGGTGGTCTGTTATTACACCACTTTGATTAATTTCATTTATTATTTCTGTAATTTTCTAAATGTCAGATTTATCAAGTGCTATTAACAGCTCTATTACAATGCTGTTTGGTCTAGCTGCTTTGTTTCTATTCATTTTGTCCATTGCAGCTTCGGACTTCGGACATTGATATTTCCGGTCTGTCCTCATTTTTGTGTATTATCGGTTGCTCTCTTTTGTCCTATAACTTCTCTTAAATACATTAAAAGGAATTAAAGATAAAATTAAATACACACAAACACATAAAGAAAAGCACACACACACACACACACACACACACACACATATATATATATATACACACTTATATATATATATATATATATATATATATATATATGTATGTATGTATGTATGTATGTATATTCTTCACTACTTGACGGCATAATTATTGTAAGAAATAAATTAAAGATCAGGCACTGTTAAAGAGCAAAATAGCAGGAAGAGATTTCATAAACTCGTAGTAACAAAACTGAAATGTGCGGAAGCTGCCTTGGTATTGTCTCTCTCTCTATATAAACATGAGTGTATATAAATACATATAATAAAAGCATAACTGTATTTATTATAGAGAGGATAAAAATATCAATTAATTTGGAAAAGTGGAAATATCTATCATAATATATCAACGTAAATTATAGCATATTATTTGTTCGGTAGTTACAATTAATTTTAGGAAAAATAAATAAATATTACTAAACAAAACCGGGCCTTATTTTTAGTAATATTTTATTTTATTTTTTAGCACGATCACTCTTTTAGAAGAATAGAAAAATTGAACTATTCATTTAAGATCAAATAGCATGTAGTGATGAGTAATCGTCGTCTTGCGGCCTTGGCCGAGATGGTACTCACTGCACCCCTCTAGTATTCCCTGTGTATTTGGAACCACAGCGCAGTTTGTAGCGAAATTCATAATCTTGTCAAGTAGCTGAATACTTGATGCTTCGCCAGGGCTACCAAGGGTGTTTTTATTGTGAAACCAACACTAGATGTGTTGCCTCCAGATCCCATCCTGTTATTTAACCCATAACTGGAGGGAAGTAACGGATTAATACCTTTCCCAAGGGTACCAGTGCTAAAGTGAATGCAGTATTCTCAACTGTAATTCGAACTCGGTACACCGATTTTTCTTTCCAAGCCGATATCCACTGCACCACAACGCACATCCGTCACTGAACGCTTATAGGGCTTAGTCTTCCTAAGTGTTCACACATCTAAGTACTGACCAGGCTCTACGTTGCTTAACTTCGGTGATCAAACGAGAACCGGTGTATTCAATCTGTTATGCCGTAAATATGATGAGTAATACGGGCTGACAATGCTTTGAAGGGACTCTTACTTTAGTATATAGCAGTCATAGCCCTACAAAATTTACTTTTTCTTTTGAACTGTGTTTTCTTTCTCTAAGATTGTTTGCCACCATTGGCTAGAGAATTTAGTTTACCATGCTATTTTTACACAGATTTAATTTCTTTATTATTGTTGAATGCCATGTTTTTTATTTTCACCTTGATTCTGCAATTAGAGAATCCCTTTGCAAGACGGTTTTCATCACAACATTTAAGAGATATGTTTGCCTTATTATAACTCATTCTTGATGGGATAGAAGTTATGCCTTCATAGTTTTTTACTTTTCCAAAGAAGACATGTAACACATTAGAATACGTTATTACACGGTTTTCCTAACATGAAGTAAAATTTTTTATTTACTTTTAGCACTTACTTCTGATAGCCTATTTATTTTGTTTAATATTTAGTAAAATCGCCGTGCTACTCGTATTTGAGTATATATATAGTATATAGATATTAGACAGTGTTAGTGGGGGTATTTTAATATTGAAATTCTTTCCAGTAAACATAGACAGCACCAATCATGAAAATTCCTCGGAATACGGGCTGAACCTATCAGATTCCAGCTAATTTCAGGATCCGACTACTGAATCTTAGGAGGGAATTCATCAGTATGTGCCGCCACAAGGCAAATTATTCGAATACTTAAATTTAGAATTTAAATCCCCGTTGACTAGATGTTACAATATAAATTAAAATGATTCAATTTATGTTTTAATCTTAATTTTACCCTAACGTTAACCTTAAAACGTATTTTAACCCCCCTACCTTTCTATCCCAAGCTCCTTTAATTGCCTATCTTTAGAAAATATGGATTATTTTACTAAACCCCTTTTTCCTTGGTTAACACATATATGTATACATATATTTCTTTCTCTAATATGTTTTTCTCTAATAGTCTTTCTCTAATAATTTTTAAACTGATAACTTCCTGTAATTGGCATTTAACTCGCTTCTACCTAAAAGGTTTAATCAAATAAACTTAAAAATTTTTTAAAAATTTTTGAAATGCATTCCTTCTCGCCTAAATACATCTCTTCAAACAGCCCCAAATCTTAACTTTAAACAGAAATTTAACTCATTTATTTGTCTATCTTTATTCCTCCCTTCCTATATATACAATTTCAACATCCTGTAACCCCGCGACTACCAGCTCTGTCCTTTTCCACTTTGTGACCGTTGTTAACCAAAAACCCCTACACACTCTAACTCAGGGCCTTCGCCATTTGGAAAAATAATGTCACTGACGTGATGTAGAGTCTCTATTAGAAATCATATGTCGAAATGTACATCCGACACCTTTGAATTTTGAACATTTTCTCTAATTAATATATATATATATATATATATATATATATATATATATATATATATATACATAAAGAAACTCATATATTTTTATATTAGTTTGTTCCAAAAGATTACGAAATCTAAAGTTACGAGAAAATCTTGCAAAAAATTGAAATTTTACTCGCAAAACAACAAAAGTTATTGCTCAAAATAAAGACCATCATTTTCCAAGACTTTCTGCCATCGATCTTCAAGCTTTCGAATATGATCAAAGTACCATTCAGCCGGCTTCGAATCAAAAAATTCTTGACACGCTTCCTCGACTTCATCAAACGACTCGAATCGGCGGCCCTTCAGAAAGTGTTGCATTGCGCAGAAAAGCCCGTAATCTGATGTGGTAGAACATCAACGCCGTCCAGCTCTTCAAACCTGTCTTTGGTCTTCCCGGCGGTGTGTGACTTAGCATTGTCCTGCTGCATCAAAGCGCGCTTTCGGTTGATCAGAGCCGGGAACTTTACTTCACCTTTTCGTAGACCCATTCAAGTTGCTGACGGTAAAGTTCGGCACTGATGGCCAACCATTCGGAACCAACTCAAAATGCACGATTCCTTCAAAGTTCCACCAAATGCACAATATGACTTTCATGCCGAATCGATCTTGTTTTGGAACCGACGGTGTTTCTTGCCCTATCTGAACCCATCGCTTGTCTCAATTGTGGGGGACCAGAAAGACCCATTAGGCAAGTGTTTATGAACATTTGGGACAACATAATATATTTATATTTATCATTAAACCCGACTGACAAGATATAGCTGAAAGGATTTTGTTTAGTTTTTATGGTGTTCTCACCATGCGTTGATTTGTACTTTTTATAATTATATATACTAAACCATTATTATCATATATATATATATATATATATATATATATATATGTGTGTGTGTGTGTGTGTGTGTTTGTGTGAGTGTGTGTATATGTGTGTGCACCCCAAAGATATGAAAGACCAAATAATTGTTTATCTTTAGTGTCATTTTCAATGATTTAAGGAAAGGCTTGTTTTTACTATATAACCAAGAAGCATCGTCTGTTTACGGCGTCTTCCTAACTACCTTCTCAGTAACCTTTGGCTATTAAAGGCTTCAATAAAAAATCAGCAATGGCTGACAAAGTAAGCTCCCCAACCAATAATTAACTCGGGAAAGTAAATTTTAATTCCGACCCCCAAAACGTTGCTCTTCTTTAACCAACTTTGCTGCGTGGCATCAGCATGACGGATTTAGTATTATGGAGGGTAACACACTGAGCCACTTTAGCCTCACTTTTTCAACCGAACTGAAGTGGCACCAGTACATTGAATTTATAGCTGCGTCTACCGCTAAGAGATTGGTTCGCTATGCCGGGCCAGAATGTGTTTATCTTCAGAATTGATCTTGCACATTTATAAATTTGACATTTGACTGTGAAATGAATCCTGTTGCCATATGTGGTCGTGTATTCCTGCTATTCATCATGATGTTCTGGAAAAAATACAAAGAATGATTTGCAATGTAATCGATCTTGACTTAGCATCTCGACTTCGCTTACTAAACGACGTGACGCGGCTTCCCTCTCTATTTCATGGCAACTAATCTGATAGGCTTTTTTTTTGGTGCTCCGACCACAAAAATTTGAGCACGCTACTAGGTTGGCATTTAGGCCCCCCAACTTTTACCACTGAAACAGTTAATTGCAATCACCACTTCTACTATAACATTTTCTATTCCCGAACTTCCCATGTGTAAAATTTCCTTCCATTTACATACTTCTCTGGTAGCTACAATCTACAAAAATATAAAATGCAACGGCAATTTTTATTTTCTCTCTTCTTGAATCTCATTGTTTTTCTTTTCTCAAAATCTTTGTACCCAATTTTTCCCCTCTAACTGTCACTTCCTGTGCACCAGTGATATTCCCGCCTTGCTTGCGGTGAAATGATAAAAAGGTAAATAAACATATATAGAAATAAAGTTCATAACAAATATAACTGTTATCCTTCATAAGCATAAGTCAGCTTTGTTTTGTCTCGTTAATGGAATTTACATGTTGTTTGGTAATGCGCATGTGGAGACAAAGGACTTGAATGATTCAGCACAATTCTGAATTGGATTTTCATCTGACTTGATGAGTCAGCTTCTTCAAATCATCCAGTTTGTCAATATCTCGCGCTCATATATTTTGTATGCTTCATCGTTATGGAAACAGTGATTTCGTAAAGCCTTTCTAAGATTGGCACCTGTGTTATTCCTTAAGATAATCTAGAAGCACTGTAAGACGACGTTGAATATTATACGTTTACCATGGAAAACAGGTTATATGCTTAATTCTGTAAAAGTATTTACATATTACTTTTTTTAAAATGAACAAACTAGAGCCATATATATATAAATGCGAGAAGCCGCGAACGATTTGTTTAATGTTTACATTTATTATTATTAGTATCATTAATATTATTTCTTTTTTATAATGCATTAATAATGTAATTTGTGTCACTAAGATATAATGTATTTGCGTCATTACACGTGTTTTGAGTGCAAATATAGAATCTGTTCAGGCGAATAAATTTGTGACTACATATCGATATCCCTTTGTCAGAAAAGACAAACAGATTTTGTTATGTAAACAATCACTCTTTCTGTTTTTCTTTGAACAACCTCTACTTTTGTTTTCAATATATATATATATATATATATATATATATATATATATATATATAAAGAGAGAGAGAGAGAGAAAGACAGAGAGACAGAGACAGAGACAGAAAACGAATGATGCCAAGTTTGTAAATGGAGAGGATAATCCAAATAGATCTATTTAATATAAAATATTAAAGTAATACATCTACATAGAAAGCTCAGTCTATGTATTCCAAAGCAATATGATATACATAAAAGGAAACAAAAGACACCATCTAAAGTGGTTATAAACTATAATTTGTTTCGACGGGTATGATTTTTGTATCCAATATTTCATACCGCAAAATATATGTATGCGGTCAAATGAGAATAGTACTAAAATTTGCCAGTCGAAATTTTTATACTTTATAATTGCTTTTGCTGATGTGCTGAGTTTTCCATTACACACACACACACACACACACACACACACACATATATATATATATTGCTCTAAAAAGAAAAGACGTCATACTTGTCCTAAACCCGAGGAACCTTTCGGCCAACACTTTTCAAGGGCTTCGTTGGCAAAATTATGGATAAGGATAGATCGAAGACAATATCAAAAGGAGAAATTACTTGCAGTACTGGGAGAAAGTGGAATTCGTTTAAAAATAAACTTTAATGAAAAACATTAAAATGTGAGGGGGGTTGAGAATTTAATTTCCCTCCTTTATCCAGAGGAGATTGTCCAGAATCAAAAACTCTGGCATCTCAAGTATGAGCTTAATAAATTATTTGAATGCTCAGTTAAAGTCTTACGGTCCTTTCGTTCTATCATGAACGATATTAAAGCAGAATTTTTTTTTTTTACTTTTTTCGGTTCTCTCGATATTTAGTTAATCGCAGACTAATTCTTCAGAAATCTGCTACCGAGAAAAATAGTAAGTACTTGGAATACTTGATTACTAGAAGGTACGGTCGTGTTTCTGGTGATTTACACCAACACATTTTCAATTTTTCCAGTATAAGTCTCACGGGTTTGAACTTTCTGTTCTCTCCCGTGGGTTGGATTTTTGTGTGCCGCCTTCTAAGATTGACAAGGAACAAATTCTTTCTGAGTTCGAGTTATTATACTCGCAACTGATTCATCATGTTCCAAGTTCTACTGAAAAGTTTTCCACAGTTAAAGCTGGGTTGGTTGAGTTTGCCAATGAATTCGCTTCGCTACATTGCGAGAAAGATATTTTGGACTGGCTTAGGGTTCATTTTCATACACTTAAGTCCGTACGTTCCAGGGAAGACATTTTTATAACCAAGCCCACAAACTGTTCTCCGACAGGCAATATGGATTCCGCTTTGACAGGTCCACAGCCGACCTGCTAACAACTGTAACGGAGTACATGCTACAGGCCCTTGATGAGTCTGACGAGGCTCGCGCGGTTGCTCTGGACATCTCCAAGGCTTTCGACAGGGTTTGGCACCCTGGCCTCCTATGCAAACTACGCAGTTATGGTATTACCGGTCGCCTGCTTGACCTAATCCAATCTTTCTTAAATAACCGCAAAATGAAGGTCGTTCTGAATGGGCGTGCCTCTTCGTCCTACAACAGGAATGCTGGTGTCCCACAGGGCTCTATCCTGGGCCCGACGCTCTTCCTTATTTTCATCAACGACCTCCCAGATGAGATCAAGTCCCAAGTAGGCATCTACGCAGATGACACTACAATATACTCCCGCTCCAGTAAGAAACCTGTCGTGACGGACAGACATGATCTCGCTGCTGATCTTGAGCGGGATTTACACTCTGTGGTGAACTGGGGCAAGAAGTGGCTTGTCAACTTCAATTCATCTAAGACCAAGCTGTTGTCTGTCAACCATTACAGGCAACCTCTTCTGCCTCCCATAAGCATGGACCAGGTGATTCTCCCGGAGAGTAATACACTACGCCTCCTCGGACTTACCCTGTCCTCAGACCTCAAATGGAACCACTATATTGAATCCATAGCAAAATCTACTGCTAAGAAGATTGGGTCACTATGTCGATCCAGGATGTTTTTTCCACCTGAATCCATACTGCATATACACAAGTCAACCATCCGTCCGTGCATGGAGTACTGCTGCCATTTATGGTCAGGTGCCCCTGCCGTTCTCCTCAGTGTTCTTGACAAGCTCCAAAGGAGAGTCTGTAATGTGATAGGTACTGATCTGGCGACTCGACTGCAGTCACTTTCCCATCGTCGAAATGTGGCCTCCTTCTGTCTCTTCTATAAATACTTTCATGGCTTCTGCTCGGATGAGCTTCAGTCACTTATGCCTCCTCAACAGGTGTTTACCCGTGCAACCAGACTGGCAACTGGGCCCCACCCATTCACAGTCAGGTTAGTCAAATGCAGACGACAATTCTACTCCTGCAGCTTCCTCTCTCGCACTTCCCGCCTGTGGAACTCACTCTCGTATTCTTACTTTCCTGACGGCTACAACCTCTAGAAATTTAAATGCAAAGTTAATACTCATCTACTAACCACTGGCCTCTAGCTCTCTCTCCCCTCCCCTGTATAACCTTCCTTTCTCTCCACCTATGTATCTGTCATCGCACCTGCTTTCTCAGCTTTCTATTGTTTCTTTCTAACTAGCTTGTACTCCTCACTCTTTTCTAATTAATCTTTTTACATTTACATTTGCTCGGAGTGAAATGATTAAAAAGAAAAAGCCAGACAAGGGATCTGGTGTTGTTATATTAAACAAGGAGGATTAACTATAAAAAATAAATAACATTTTGAATGATCCTTCCAAGTTTATTATTATAGGTTCTGCCGACAATTTTGACAACACCAGCAAGATTGAAGCCAAGCTTCAACGTTGGCTATTGTCTTTGCACAAGAAAGGTTTAATTTCTAAAGACATCTATAACAGGGTCAGGCCTACAGGCTCGCAGTGCCCTAGGATGTATTGCCTTCCTAATGTCTATAAGGACGGAGTACCCCTTAGACCCATTCTATCTATGGTGGGTTCTGTGCAGCCTGAGTTGGCTAAGTGGGTGGTTGAGATTATCCAACCCCTATCCGATGCTCATTCTTCCAATTATGTTCATGACTCTGTCAGGTTTTCCAGTTTTATTAGAAATTTAGATTTCTCTTCAAGAGATAGATTTATAGTCTCTTTCGACATAGTTTGTATACAAATGTTCCATTAAATGCAACTATTAACATCTGCGCTGACATGCTGTAGAGAGGGAATTTTGGCCCAGTAACAATTCCCGAGGAGGTATTCTTGGAATGTATGCGTTTGGCGACTAAATGTGTTGAATTTAGTTTTAATGATACCATGTTTGCACAGACAGATGGCGTTGCAATTGGTAGTCCTTTGGGTCCTGTCCTTGTTTATATTTTCGTGGGAAATCATGAGCGTTTGTTGTTTGCAAAGATTGATGAGCCATTAATATATCAACGTTATGTTGATGATACCTTTTCTGTATTTTACAACGCTTCAGATGCTGAACGTTTTTTAGTTCAGTTGAACTCCTTACATCCCTCTCTTCAGTTCACCATGGAGACAGAGAGGGAGGGATGGCTTTCTTTTTTGGATGTCTTTGTTTAGCGACGGGATGATGTTTTCGTGACATCTGTGTTTCGCAAACCAACGTTTACCGGTTTGTATACTAATTGGAACTCTTTTGTTCCTAAGTCCCGCAAAATTGGTCTTATAGAAACTTTGGTGCACCGTGCCCTCAATATTTGTTCCCCTATGTGTTTGAGCAGCGAATTATTGCGCTTGCAAAGTATCTTTTTGGCGAATGGGTACCCAATCAATGTGGTTAGACGGGTTATTGATTGCAAGATCAAACGGTTTAAGGAGCCAAAAATCGAAGGACGTCGTCACTGTTCAGTGTACTTAAAATTACCCTGGCTTGGCAGAAAATGTCAAACTGTTACTGATAAAGTTTCAGCGTGTGTTTTGTCCTCTTATTATTCAGTACAGTTGCGTGTTGTTTTCCATACTAGACCTGTTTTTCCATCCTTCGTCAAAGACAGGTTGTCCTATTTTCGAAAAAGTTCCGTTGTTTATAAAGTTAAATGGTGTTGTGATGCGGCATACATAGGACGAACCAGTCTTTGGTTGGAGACGCGGGTCTCGCAACACGTCCCTGCAGACATACGTTCTGGCAGCCCTATCAGTACTATAAGAACAACCCAAGCTGTCCTGGATTCAGCGATCGGTCAACACTTGTTGGACAATTCAGCGTGTTCCTCCGCGTACGAGGACAGTTGGTTTTCTGTCTTGCACAGTGCTCGCTCATCATATCATCTACAGGTCTTGGAGGTTATTTGCCAGAAAATCCATCAACCTAGCCTGTGCAGACAGAAAGAGCATTTCTTTCGCTCCTTGCAGTTACTGGAGAGTTTGTGTGTGTAACTTTTTTTCTTTTTTAAATCACTCTTGTGGAATTAAATTTACAACCCCCCTCACATTTTAATGTTTTTCATTAAAGTTTATTTTTAAACGAATTCAACTTTGTCCCAGTACTGTTAGTAATTTCTCCTTTTGATATTGTCTTCGTTCTATCCCTATTCATAATTTTGCCAACGAAGCCCTTGAAAGTGTTGGCCGAAAGGTTCCTCGTGTTTAGGATAAGTATGATGTCTTTTCTTTTTAGAGCAATTTGTGGTTTCTGTGGGTACCGATCGTTATTCATATATATATATATATATATATATATATATATATTGATTGATTGATTGATTGATTGATTGGTTGATTGATTAATTAGTTAGTGTTTGGTCATAATAAAATGAGACCAGCACACATTTGCATAAAATGTGTTCAATACAGTTATATCACTTGAAACACTACATGATAGAAACCTAGGTCGCGTAATATCTTGTTTATAAATGAAGCATATATATACCGATTTACCATGAAATAACGTGTCTGCCTTAATTCTTTCTTACGTATATATATATTTCTAATATTATTTTCTCTTTTTGTTCTAAAGTAATCGATAGCTTTCCACTATGTTTTATTAGTTTATATACTCAACCCAAATGAATGAATCATTTAGAAACTTTATTGAATATGCATCATAATGTTGAATTACGAACATGCTGCGGATTCCTTTCAATTTTTTAGAAGTGATGCACTCTTTATGACCAGACGAAATTAAATTGTGTTCCTCTTAAAAAGCCACTGCAAATTTGCAAGAAATAACTTGTTGGCGTTGCTGTGAAGTAGACAATTAAAAGTTAAATGTTTGTGAAAGCTATAATCAGTATTGCAATAAAAGCGTTGAAAATGCATATATCAGAACGAAAGAGAAAGCCTAATAAAGTTATAATTATTTTCTATAAACTTTAATTGAGTTAGCATTTATCCCACGAGTAGCTAGGGTTTACAGTAGCTATATTTGGCTATTGTGATGATCCCTTTGCTTTCACCAGTGTTACTCATAAAGTACATGGGAGCTCAAAATCCCGAGTTATAAATATATAAGACTTAGCATAGATAGAGAGATAGATTTTAATTTTTAAATAACTTCCTTTGAAATTAGTACACTCAGCCGCTATATATTGGTTATAATATTTCTAACGTCATTTCTTTTTGTTACGAAAATGTATGTGATCCGGCAGGATTCGAAACTGCGACACGTATTCACATAGGGGAAGCCACTAATTGAACTGGCACGTTTTAGACCTCTCGACCACGAATGACTAACAGTCTAAACGAAGTCAAATCAATCCCTCTTTTGCCTTTTTCATGGCCAAGGTATCGTATATAAATAGATAAGTCAAGTGTTAAGTACGGGAGAAAGTCCATATGCGTGCGTCGTGCATGTTTTTTTCCCACACGCTTGTTAAATTACATCTGTCACTTTCATTCACTGAAAAAATTTTTCAATGACTTGCGAAATTAGATTTCGTCTTTATATTTCAAAATTGTTTTCAGCGATTCTGATTCAACTTTACTGTACGGATCATCTAGCTTTATTTTTTGGTACTATTTGAATTTAGCGTGTGGTATGTGCATATATATATATATATATATATATATATATATATATAGAGAGAGAGAGAGAGAGAGAGAGAGAGAGAGAGTAGCGGCCATAATATTAGGTACGGAAACAACAAAGACATAAATATCTGTATTACTTAAAAAAGTAATGCATGATTAGCAATTAAATTTTTACCAAATAAAGATTAGTGTGTAATGCATAAATATTATGCAAAGTTACACAAATTTACATAATAGTTAAAAAAAAGATTAAATGGAACAAAGGAAACAAGCTACTGGACAAAAATTAAAGAACGTGAAGATCGTTCAAGCGTGTATCACGTATGGCACATAACTGACTGATGGACGTGAGTTGTGGTGCAGTGGATATCAACTCGGAACGTCAAATCAATGAGACGAGTTCAAATTCCAGGTGTATTCCTTGCATTCACGTACTCACAAATACCTTTGGAAATGGTATTAATCCGTTTCTTCCCTCTAGTTATGATGTAAATTATAGAACAGACTGGGTTCTATCAGCTTGGTCGGCAACCAGTCTACCGCAGAAAGCAATGACTATCTACTGCGGGATAATCTTCTGTCTAGTCAGTCATGTCACTTTCGAGTATCATGTATGGTTCTTAACTGACCGACGTAATAAGATTATGTAAATAAATAAATGTACCTGCATCTTTAAAGGTAGCATAAAAAAGCAAATCTTACTAAGGGCTTCAAAAAAATTCAAAGTTCGAAGTAGCAGTAGAAATGTAATTATTTTGTGCTAAAGAACTCTTTAATTTGAAATATCCTCTGTATAATATAGAATAGTACAAGCCTTAAATGCAACATCAGCAATCAGAACATGGTTAGAAGCAGCAGTTAAAACATGAAAGCCAGCAGAGTCAGTTGCAACTTAATCAGCAGCCAGGTTAAGTTACTGCCTCTTCTTCTATGTGCTGTGTCCCTTCAGGACGTAGATGATCATTGCCTTCCACAGTTCTCTATCCCTATTCGTAGCTCTTAATATGCTTTCTACTGTTACTTCCCTCAAACTAGGCTCTGACATCCATTTGCTCAAGCCCATCAAGTATGTCTTCACTTGTCTCTCTAATCCTTTACCTGACCTGAAAGTACCAGATTCTACAAGTCCTCTTTCCTCCTTACATGACCCAGAAATTTCAGCTATCTTTTCCAGGTGTTAAATATTAGTTTCTTTTTCGTTTCCATCCAATCAAGAAACTTATAGTTTCTCACATATTCGATCTATGGTGTTCTCAGTATTCATGTATAGAAGCTCATTTCGTTTCCTTCGAGTTTTTCCTTTAACTTTGAGGAGATTGTCCAACATCCACTGCCTTATAGAAGAAAAGACATCACATATCAATCCAGTTTTCTCTTCTTTGTTTCCAGCGAAACTTTTGTGTCTTTTAATACTCTACTCAACTACTGTGATGTATCTTTGGCCATGCAAATTCTCCTTCAGATCTCAACGTTGCACTTACAATGCCGATCATAATTATTAAGTAAATCCAGTGTCTTAAAAATGATGTATTTCATACTATTTTTAGTATTTATTGCCAAGTGAATAATTGTAAATGAAAGTAATGCTTCTTTTGTTAATACTGCACAATAACATGTGCATCAAATGAATTTATAAATATTTAATGATCACCTATATTTCAGTTTCATCAATGAAAGAATGAAGAAAATTTAAAGTGATTCAGAAGAGTTCATCTTTGCTTCCTTGCCTTGTCAGATTTTGCAAAGTAATAATAACAAAAGAACCATTCTATTCTCATTCAGAATTATCCACTTAAAATAGAAGAAATATATCATTTCTTAAAAAAAACTGGGATGACCTAATAATTATGGCCGGTAGTATATCTTCCTCTGTTAGAACATTTACCAAGTATTTGAATTTCTGGACTGTCTTGATTTTAGTATCCCTGATCGCTCTAAGCTTACTACAGCAAATTGTCCAAAATATATATCAATCACGTTTTAACTGGTTTGCTTTAGCGAGGTTCAAGCGCATGGCAATCGTTAGACATAAAATTATGTATATTTCCAAATTTAAACTTACAGTTAAAATATTGGAGCAGTTCAGTTAATTAAAAAAAATGAGATGGTATAAAAGTAATTCATTGTAAAAATGATAGATTACAAAAAATAAAGATATTGCCAGCTATTTTATATTTCTATATAAGAGATAGGTATGTTTGTAGCCTTACACATAAACATTTTATCTCTAGTTTTAAATCTCTTTAGACTACAAGCAAAACTTAAGCAAATCTTGTTTAGATCTTACCATTTTCGAATTCCTGTAATCTGATAATCTTTTGATCCGACTAACATTTAATCGATACTGTCGTTTGAATTTACTGTTTATTTGTGTTATTCTAATTCATTTTAGATCAAATCTGTTGTCAAACCATTATTTAATCCGAACCAAATTTTCTTTCAAATATTTTAGTTACATTTAATATTTATTTATGTTTATTTTAACTAATACATACGATAAAAAACAAAAAAAAAACAGGCATTGACTGACTTCTTTTTTATCAAATGTATTTGTTTTACCGCTTAAACTAACCTCTTTAATCCATGGACAGACGACGCCCGCTAATCGGTGGAAACGATTTATCCAAATTAGATTCACAACCAGAACACGCTTTTAATATTCTCGTAAATCAGGAGAGACTATTTTAAGCGGAAAATACCATCATATTTGCCTTTATTCTTCTATTCCTTTTGAAAATTCAATGACGTTGGAGAAAGCATTTTCTAACGTCGCCGGTGTAAATAATTTGTGGCAAGCATATTCTAACTAAATTGTAAATCCGGGCTTGGGCTTATTTTACTATAAATCATAGCTCTGCATTAATTTCCTGTTTTAATATTGTCAAAGATGGAGAAAAAAAAAGAGGTAAGATGAATGGCTTTTAATTTTATCCAAGGAAAACATTCCCAGAGTTGACTTTTTAAATACTACGAACATTTGCAGTCAATACTTTACACATGTGGCATTTAAAAATACCCTTCTTCCATGGGAAGACTAAAATGCTTACTAATAAATACTAACATGAATATTAACTTTAATAGTATTTATACAGGTGTCTCCAAAATATAGTAGCTTTTTGATTTCATCATCAGTTTGAATATTATTAGAATGCATTTTATTTTTGTCTATATTTCTGTAAATATTTATTCTAGTTACATTGTTCAGACTGTTGTCCACATTGCAGAATTTACATTATTCGGACTATTGTCCTCATGTTTGTTGCTACGGCAGTGATGAATAAGTAATTTATAGGGTTAGAGGGAGATAACTCAAAACTTCCAGAAAAGGTACTAGGCAAGGAATGAAGTTCATATACACTAGTGGTTGTAATAAACGGTTCGGTTCGAAATTTCTAGCATCTGAAGAAGGCCAGAGCTTAAAAAGCCGAAAAGTCGTACAAATGGCAACAAAGATGAGGACAATTGTCCGAATAATTTGAAAACTGTAAATACTACCTCATCTCAGAAATATAGACAAATATGTTGTCCTCATGTTTATTGACATTTTAACGACGTTTCAGCTGTTGTACGCTCTGGCCTTCATCAGGTGGTATACGATGGAATTCTGAACAGAATCTTTGATTTAGTCCACATTCTTAGATTGTTCTAGATTAACATCTCATGCTTTATCCGGATATCTCAGTTTCAGTTAATTCTTTTTAGCCACACAACAGCGATGGCAGAGTAGATATAATTGTTGTCTGAAACAATCCAGTGACTCGACGCAAAGATTTGCTAGAAGAAAAAACTTAGATCGATGTTAAAATATATTTCCAAAATAAAGGCCATATTAATGGATTAAACCGGCATTTCGGTTTACCACGAACATTTTCTGCGCGGAGCCTTATAAGTAATAACAACAACATTCCTCGAGAGAATGAGACACAATTCTTTTTTTATTGTCTCGGCTTATTGGAAAGGATACGAACGTTATCTGATTACATCTGTAGGTATAGAGGAGTGAATGTTAAACTCTAATTGTGGTCTCGTATTAGTAATGCGTGTTCTGTTTGCAGTCACTATCCGTTAAACTATATATATATATATATATATATGTCCAGTCGTAATATTTGGATATAAATTAGTATAAATGGATGGGTTGGCTTTACGGGGTCACACAAACACCAGTATCCAAAGAATTAGAAATTCCTTTACAGGTCAACCTCTTCACGACGGCCTGGGCAATACCAGACAGATCTGACGCCAATGCCTAAGTCCTGATTCTCTTTTTCTCTTTCTGTTTCTCTTCTTCTTATTTATATTTATATTTTATTTTTATTTTTATTTTTATCCTTCTCTTCAGTTAAAGAAAATGCTTATTCTGGCAAAATTTGAAATGACGTGTTGAGTTTTCCTTTATATATATCGCTCATTCAGTAAAATGAATTGGATCACTCTAGCTATTGGACGCGTAATATGTCGCCGACTGACGCCAATGCGGTCGGGTTTCGAGCCTGAGTTATGTAGCAATCGGTGTCTAACCGTACTGATTCGCTGTAATACAGCGAAACAGATCTGTCTGCGGATGACAATATATATATATATATATATATATATATATATATATGTTGGGGTATCACCCCTTTTTACACACTTAATGGACTCTTCCAAAGTATACAAATAATACTGCCTACAGAGAACAGGGTAGTTGTCTTTTGAGTAATTGCCGCTGTTACAGTTGAGGTTTGTCAGAGCAGTTGAACCGCCGCTCGTTAGTCAGCAAGAATATAGACTTATTACCCGGACTTACTTCTTTGTATATATTTGACTTCCACCAACAAGTATTCCTGAATTTACAGATTGTGTACAGGTTGTATATCTTTTGTTCAATGCACTTACTTTTTTCATCTCATATCATTTTTGTGTTATTATTATAGTGTGTATTTTCTTTAAAGAAGAATCCACAACAATATATATATATATATATATATATATATATATATATATATATATATATATATATAATGGCTGGCCACTCGTATTTGAGGAAATCCATCTATCAGCGTAACTAGCTAATCTCTATTGCAGACGGCTGCTCCGGCACACTTATGTTTGTTCAACACCTACAGAGCCCACCTGTGGTTTATACTGTAACTCTACTGAGCAGACCTTAGTTACAGTTTCTGGGAGAGAGCGCGGTATCTAGCGTGAAAACATTCTAAACAAGGCCAGGACACTCGAACTCTCTGTCACTACGGCTTGTGACTTCGAGCTATCAAAACCATCGATGAATCCTTAAAAAGAATTGTCTTCCCAATTTCCCTCACAATTCTTGGGTCAACTTATGGCATTGTTTGTTTTTTTTGTTTTTTTTGGCACATTTTAAAGGTGACCCACGCTGGGATTGCCTCCTCTAGACAGATAAAATCAAGAAGTCACCTTTCTGACAAATTGTGAGATTGATATTAAACTGTTTCTATCTATCTATCTATCTATCTATCTATCTATCTATCTATCTATCTATCTATCTATTTCAAATTTCATTCTTTATCTATCTATCTATCTATCTATCTATCTATCTATCTATCTATCTATCACAGTCTTTATCTATCTATCTATCTATCTATCTATCTATCTATCTATCACAGTCTCTATCTATCTATCTATCTATCACAGTCTTTATCTATCTATTTATCTTCTCTATCTATCTATCTATCTATCTATCTATCTATCTATCTATCTATTTCAAACATTCTTTATCTATCTATCTATCTATCTATCTATCTATCTATCTATCTATCTAACATTCTGTTTCAGTCGGTTAACATCTATCTTTCTAGAGAACTGGAATCTTCTCGTTATGTGGGCAGGAGGAAATGAAAAAATGTTATTGTTAATGCGTGATTCTACTCGCATATAACGTTATTGTCATCATTTCTCTCAGCTAACTCGCCATTGTCTTCATCCAAAGTATTATCAAAGATGTGATATATCTTATTTTATTATACTTTTAAATTTGGGAACATTTTAAAACTCAAATAATAGTTCGTTAGTAATTCCATATTAGATAACTAGATCAAAGTCTTGCTAGTAAATAGCGTTAGTACTAGGATCTGGACATTGTTGTCATTAAATGCTGTTTCATGGGTGGTCATCACAGTTAGATGTTTTTAAGAGTTTCACCCCAAGCAAGGCATAAATGCCACTGATGTACAGGGGGTTACATTAGAGAGTTGAAGTATTAGGCAGGAGGAAAGTCACGACAAAGATGAACCAGCTACAGGAGGTGAAAGAGAAAGGGCAAGAGAAGAATGTGAACACAGGTGTGAAGACAGGTGCGAAGATAGAGAGAAATGAAAAGAACAAGATACACAGGATGATGTAGAAAGGGCTGGAGTTAAGTGGGTAAGAGATGCAGAAAACATGACGTGACCCTAGTGGTTTCATCGTCGAAAGATCACAGGTGGCACAAAACAGTTGAATATAACGTTCTAGCTTATTTATGTGCTTCGCAAACAAGACTCAGACCGTAGCTAGGAGAGTTTCAAAAACGGGAAGAGCGAAGACTGTTCCGTTCTCGTAACTCTGACTCAAAGTGACTATTTCTAACCAGTACAAAAAATGCATATCTTTTCCGAAACTTGAACTTCTACCATATTAATTAGAAAAAATACATAGAACACAATTCTTGAACACAATCGTACTAGACCAAAATATTTTGTTCTAGTGATGGCGGAAATAGATAAGACTGTTACTACTACGTGTTTTCGGCTATTATGCTCAACTTATTCAAAAACATAAACATCTATTATTAAATTATTAGGTTTGCATTATTTTTCAATATAATAACTTTTTATTTAATTTCTCCCGTGACAAGATATGTTTAAGGTATTATATGATTTATTCATGGTTGTTGAATTTTACATTTTTTGGTGTTAAAAAAACAGTTATTGGTACTCTCATATATTCTTCAAATTCTATCATCTTGTGTACGTTCGTTATTATCGGGTATTCGATTCGTTCGCTGTCACACAGAATATGAATCAATTGTTAGTGGATTTGTGACTATGCCTGAAACATAAATTCCAAGGGTTTATCGAGATTTTTTAATTATTCCATCCATAGCACTGCAATAACACCAATAGAAAACAGTATCGTTATAGCAATTAAAAGAAAATGTGGAAATATTAGTGGATATGATTGACGAGAGGACAAAAATGAACATAGGACAAGAAGTCAGAAAATGGTAAGGGCATTTAATGATTTCAATATGTAGTTATATAGTAAGCAATAAATCTTTTCACCCCAAGTAAGCCGGTTGACCATTATGGTGTCAAAAGGAATAAAAGAGAATGAGAAGTGTTCACTGGGATGTATGAGGAAAGGAGAAAAATGTAACAGCCTTGAAGATAAGAGAAGGTGGCGATTAACGCCGTAATTAAATCTTTGAAGATTTTAGTTTTGGAAGGAAAATAATCGGAATAGATTTCCGCAAGTGAGAAATGCTGGATAATATCATCAAAGATGAAGTAAAAACTTGAAGCAAATGAAATGTGGTTCTACAGAAGGATTGTGCGGATATCATGGATTGCACATGTGAGCAATAATGAGGTTTTGGAAAAGATGAAAATGAAAACGAAATTAATACCGAGCATCAGGAAGAGACAGCTAAAGTTCGTGGGACATGCAACGAAGAAAGAGGGATTGGAGAGACTGAAACTAACATATTTGTAGGACCTGAGCAGGTGGATGACAGAAGGGAGGTTGCATGGTGTAACAGAAGAAAGGGATAGAGAGACATGGAAAGCCATGATCACCTACGTCCAGAAAGGACAGAGCACATAGAAGAAGAGAAGTGCAAGAAATGAAACTATTAGATTATACGTCTCCGTTGCATCTAGCTAGGTAGACACTTTTGCTAATGTTGTTCGGGAAAGGAAGGTGTATATTTCAGGACACACGAAAAAGGTTAAAGCACAAACATCAAAATACGATGTATATTAAAAGATAAGTTTTATAAATATTAAACACCTTTACTCATCCTGACCCGCCAGACATTAGATATTTATAATGGCATAGCATTGTGACAATATTCTAAGATGTTACCTCACTTGAAATGGTGAATCAAGACATTTTCAGAAGATTTGCTCCTGGAAATATCTCTGAGATTTCTCTAAATCATTCACGGATATATATATATATTGCAAAAAAAATCAGTTTCACCATTTATTTTAGAATATCACCTGTTCTGAAACATAAATCTCTTTGTGTAGTGATATAATGCTTTTCTATCCACTATAATAACATAATTATATATATATATATATATATATATATATATATATATATATATATATATATAATATAATTATACGTTTATATAAATTTTAAAATTGATATAACCATATAATTATATTATATTAAGCTCTATAATACTCATTATATTGAACACTATTTATAATAAAATAAATGCCAGAGCACTCAAAATAAAAAAAAAAGCCTTGAGTCTTCTTCACTTGGAAGTATATATATATATATATATATATATATATATATATATATATATATATATATATTAATCATTTGCCCCCAAAGAAGGCATTACTACAACTGGTGCACTGAGAGGTACATAAAAAGAGACTGAAGTGTTATATTGAATGAAGAGTGTACCAAAGAAGAACCGAAGAGGAAGCGGTTAGAAGGATAAATAATGGGCCAGGTGAAGATGGGGATAGTAATGTGAGGCGAGTTGCGTAAGTGTAGAGTAAAAAAGGGAGAAAGACAATATTCTGTGGTATTGATGAAAGGA
>JBBBDQ010000815.1:4447500-4482500 GCA_037127315.1 Ascarosepion bandense | reverse complement strand
TATATATATAATGATAATAATAATATTAACTATAGCAACAACAATACCAGTAGTAAAACTAGTATTACTGAAGCTATAATTTAAATCGTCTTGTATAACCCACCGAGAACAAACTCGGAGGGGAAAAAGGGGAAGCAAAAAAAGAAACAAACGAAGTACATGAACAAAAAGTCTAGCACTCGTAAGAAAGAGAAAAACCCCAAGACAAAAACCATAACACTAAGGCGCTCAATACTAAAGTAGAGCAAACAAAGACAGATATCTAAACAAGGGCCAACAACCGACCACGGCTCGTCAGGGAAATTGGCTGACAACAAAGATTCAACAAGTAAATGTTGAATTTATCTGGAACTCAGATAAAAAAGAACACACAAAACACAAAAAAAGTGGGGATACAAATTTATTTCAAAGAAAAAAAAAATAGAGAACAATTAAGCGAAAGGCTAATTCAGTAAACAATTTTTCATATGTTTGCATTTATGGAGAATTTCAGTTTTAGAATTTAGTAAATTATGTGCGGGTTCAAATAACGCTATAGCTAATTTTTTCTCCCCGTATAAATTACAGAATTTACTACCTGGTTTGTATTTAGAACATCCTTTTGGTATTTCCCATTTCGAAATGGGGTTATTATTATTATTTTTTTTTTATTTCCCATACATAGGAAACTAACGATGTATTACAGCTCTACTGTTCATGCTTAAAGGTATTGAATGGTTATAAAACCTAACTTTAAAAGAATCCTGCGTGGCACCTATGTACGTCTTAGGTTGTACGTCGTTTTCATTTTTGTATACATCAACTTTATAGACTACGTAAGATTGCTGACATTTACCGTTTAATGGAACATTTGATTTTATTCTACAATTGCATGAAATCTTATTGTTAGTGTTAGACTTTTGAATTTTATTTTTGTTTAGACCTTTTATAATTTTATCCATATTGGGTAAACAAGAATAACTCAATTTTATCGTATTTTTGTTGAAAATTTTATGAAGAGGGTTATCTTTTCCAGAATTTCTTTTTAATATAGAAAATAATTTTTTTCTTATTTTAGTTTTTACTTCCTTATTAAAAGGACGGTTGAACCAAGTATATTTCTATTTTTGAGAGTTTTAGATTTAATAAAAAAAAATTTCTTTGTATCCACTTTTAAACAACGCATCTTGGTAAGTCTTTTTGTGTTTATCAAAGATTTCGGGGTTAGATGAATTGGTGGATAATCTGTAAGCAATACTATTTGGAATGCTTTTCAGTATATGTTTGGGGTGATTAGATTTATTATTTACATAGAGAGGAATAGGATTTTCTTTAGTGAAGGGGCGATCATACCTATAGTAATGTTCAGGGTTATATCTAAATAATTAACAATCTTTAAGTTACACTCGATGTCAATAGAAAAACCTTTATCTTTAAAAACTTATGTAACTTCTTCCTCATTTTATCACATAGTAGTGGAGTACTACGATCGATTATGATTAAACCGTCATCCCGGTATAGACCGTGATTCTTGTAATCAATAAATTCATTTATTTTATGTAAGAGGAAGCATTCCACTAACTCCGACACATCTGTACCATCATGTGCTCCCATTGGATTATCAAATCCGCTAGCATCAGATTTTTTAGTCCAAATAGAATCATCATAATACAGTAATGTTTTACGGCAATGCCTGATTAATTCTATTTTATCAACAGAGACCTCGTTATATTCTTTGGCTAAGTTAATAGCTCCATTAAGGATATTTTCGGATATGGAGAGGTAGAAATCTTTCGCATTGTATTTGATAAAGGCACAATGCCTTTTTTTTCAAACTGGTTAAACCATTTTATGCAGTCTAAAGTATACTGCCATTGATTAATGTTAAGGAAAGTTCTTAAGTTGTGACACATACGCTGAATTATAGATTTACTACTTTTACCAAATCCCGTTTTGGTTGGATTTAATAGGCGGAATTTAGGGTTATTAGGGAAAGAACGAGCCGTTAGGCGAAGCTCTGGTTGGTTGTTGGCTCTTGTTTAGATTTCTGTCTGTCTGTCTGTCTGTCTCTCTCTCTCTCTCTCTCTCTCTGTATATATATATATATATATATATATATATATATATATCCCGCAGTAGGTTACCATTAGTTTTTGCAGTAGACTGGTTGCAAGCCAAGGCTATAGAACTCAATTTGTCCTGTTATTTAAGCCATAAAGGAAGAGACGAATTAATACTTTTCTTAAGGGTATTAGAGGATAACCGAATGCAAGAAATTCAACTGGAATTCGAACTCGGATCCCACAACGCACGTCTAACTACTGAAAAACGTAAACTTGGCACTAAAATTCAGCACAACTCAACGCAATATATATATATATATATATATAGATAGATAGATAAATAGATAGAGAGAGAGAGAGAGACAGACAGACAGACAGACAGACAGACAGACAGAGACAGATGGAAATAGTGACGGTGGAGTTAGAGTTATATTGTGAGGCGATATATACAGGAAACTGAGATTTTGAATTTATTGGCTACATATAAAAAGAGGTAAACAATGTATTTTGTTCTTTAGTTGCATATCACAAGATATCTTCAGAATATCGCTTTACATGTGAAACTGACTTCACCATGAATATATATATATATATATATATATATATATATATATATATATATATATATATATATATATATTGTGTGTATTTTGGCAGCATTTTTTCATTAATGCAGGTTTCATTGAATAATATAGACAAGTTTTGTCTATTAATTTTGTGTACGATCCGTTCATACCGTCTGATATACTTGATGGTGATGTCGTTAAAAGACAACAAAAAATCACAGTATTTGTTGAATTTTTTATCAGGTCTAAGCTTTCGGCTCACATAAGCCATTATCAAAGAGTAAATAATAACACACAGTAAACATAGAACATTTAAGCTATTAACAATAAAGATAATTGAATTGAAAATATAAGTCCATCCCTACCGTGGCGGATGGCCGAAGACAGTGACAAAATAGTGGTGTTGTGGTCCCTGGTCTGATTACAGACATTTGAGTACGTTGTTGGAAATATCGAAATTGATTGTATTCAAACCAGGTTTAAACTGTTTAATGTAGAGTGCTTCGAGGATTTTTAGTTTCTGCTTATTATTTTCTTGTTTGAGTATGTACGTGTTATCAACAAGCGTTTTTCTCAGAAGTGTGCGTTGATAACCGTGTTGTTCTAAATGACGGAATATATTTGAATTTTTATTTAAGTGCAACGTCAGACGCCGTGAGAGCGAATTTGTGGTGTGGCCGATGTAGATATTATTGAGGTTGTTAGAGATACATTCTCTAAATGGACATATGAATTTATATACTACATTGGTCTTTTGCAAATCACTAACGGTGGGGGAAGAGTCGTTGCGGACAAATGAATTAGATGTAGTGGATTTAGTGTAATATATAATGAACTTAATTCTTTTGTTAGAGTCTGTCGGAGAAATATTAGTATTTATGAGTTTTTTTAGGATGTTTTCATCTAGTTGGTAGTTGGAGTGCATCTGGGTACGGTATAAGAGAGTGATATGTTTAGGATTGGTTGGGTTAGTATCATGTGTTGTTTTTTCCATGTTAAGCTTTTTAAGAAAGTAATGTATTTGTTCATCAACTATGTAGTTAGGAAAATTATTATTGATGAGTGTCTGTTTTATGTTTTTTAGTTCACTGTAGAAGATCTGATTTGTAGATGAATTGACTTTTGCACGGTATAATAGATTTTTTATAATGGCTATTTTGTAATAGTGGGGGCATTCACTAATATAATTGAGTGTGGAGGGATTTTTATTAGTAGGTTTTTGATACGGTGAGATAGTAAATTTATTGTTGTCAGTGTTAATTAATATATCAAGAAAAGGAATTTTGTTATCTTTGCTAAGTTCATAAGTAAATTTTAAAACTGAGTTATTTTGAAACTGTTTTTGAAGTTGTAAGATTTCATTAGTATTTTTAATTGATAGTAGGATATCATCAACATATCTTAGATATATTGATGGCTTTGTAAATTTTGCAAAGGTAGTATTTTCAAGGTTAGACATGTAGAAATTACTAAAAATCGGACCAAGCACTGAACCCATGGAGACTCCGTCACGTTGTATATATGTAGTGTTGTTTGGATCAACAAAAGGCACTTCAGTAGTACAAGCTAGTAGAATTTTTCTTAGGATGTTGGGATTAATTTTGAGTGGGGGTAATGAAGGATTACTGTAAACATTTCTTATAATTATATCAATAGTTTCACTGACGGGTACATTAGTAAAAAGGTTTTCCACATCAAGTGAAGCTATGATTTCATTATTAGGTTTTTCACTCTTGAGGATTTGGATTGCCTCTAGGGTTGACTTTATGCTGTATTTACTCGGAAGGTAGGGTGTGATAAGCTGGTTAATATGTTTAGTTAACTGGTATACAGGAGTAGGAATTTGGGATATGATAGGGCGGAGAGGATAGTTAGGCCCTATCATATCCCAAATTGGAGACTCCAAAATGGAGTCTCCATGGGTTCAGTGCTTGGTCCGATTTTTAGTAATTTCTACATGTCTAACCTTGAAAATACTACCTTTGCAAAATTTACAAAGCCATCAATATATCTAAGATATGTCGATGATATCCTACTATCAATTAAAAATACTAATGAAATCTTACAACTTCAAAAACAGTTTCAAAATAACTCAGTTTTAAAATTTACTTATGAACTTAGCAAAGATAACAAAATTCCTTTTCTTGATATATTAATTAACACTGACAACAATAAATTTACTATCTCACCGTATCAGAAACCTACTAATAAAAATCCCTCCACACTCAATTATATTAGTGAATGCCCCCACTATTACAAAATAGCCATTATAAAAAATCTATTATACCGTGCAAAAGTCAATTCATCTACAAATCAGATCTTCTACAGTGAACTAAAAAACATAAAACAGACACTCATCAATAATAATTTTCCTAACTACATAGTTGATGAACAAATACATTACTTTCTTAAAAAGCTTAACATGGAAAAAACAACACATGATACTAACCCAACCAATCCTAAACATATCACTCTCTTATACCGTAGCCAGATGCACTCCAACTACCAACTAGATGAAAACATCCTAAAAAAACTCATAAATACTAATATTTCTCCGACAGACTCTAACAAAAGAATTAAGTTCATTATATATTACACTAAATCCACTACATCTAATTCATTTGTCCGCAACGACTCTTCCCCCACCGTTAGTGATTTGCAAAAGACCAATGTAGTATATACATTCATATGTCCATTTAGAGAATGTATCTCTAACAACCTCAATAATATCTACATCGGCCACACCACAAATTCGCTCTCACGGCGTCTGATGTTGCACTTAAATAAAAATTCAAATATATTCCGTCATTTAGAACAACACGGTTATCAACGCACACTTCTGAGAAAAACGCTTGTTGATAACACGTACATACTCAAACAAGAAAATAATAAGCAGAAACTAAAAATCCTCGAAGCACTCTACATTAAACAGTTTAAACCTGGTTTGAATACAATCAATTTCGATATTTCCAACAACGTACTCAAATGTCTGTAATCAGACCAGGGACCACAACACCACTATTTTGTCACTGTCTTCGGCCATCCGCCACGGTAGGGATGGACTTATATTTTCAATTCAATTATCTTTATTGTTAATAGCTTAAATGTTCTATGTTTACTGTGTGTTATTATTTACTCTTTGATAATGGCTTATGTGAGCCGAAAGCTTAGACCTGATAAAAAATTCAACAAATACTGTGATTTTTTGTTGTCTTTTAACGACATCACCATCAAGTATATCAGACGGTATGAACGGATCGTACACAAAATTAATAGACAAAACTTGTCTATATTATTCAATGAAACCTGCATTAATATATATATATATATATATCCCACCTCTGCTTTCATATATTCTGGTATCACTTTTTATATATGCAGTGTTGAATTGTAGGATGACACTGATACTATCTATCTATCTATCTATCTATCTATCTATCTATCTATCTATCTATCTATCTATCTATCTATTAGTAGTAGTAGTAGTAGTAATAATAATAATAATAATAATAATAATAATAATAATAATAATATAAAAACCTAGGTGTAAATAAGAATGAAAAGATTTACCATAAAATAATGAAAGAAATAGTGCAAAAACAGTACTATAGAAGTTTACGACTGATATTCAAAACTGAATTGAATTCTCAGAACAGAATTATTGCCACTGCCATCCCAGGGGCCTAATATAGTTTAAACATCTTGAACTGGACTCTACACAACATGAGGAGAATGGATTCTAAAACAAAAAAGCTTCTTTATAAGCATAGGCTGCATCATCTAAAGACTGATGTAGACCGTCTATGCGTACCCCGTAAAGCTAAAATTGTCATACAAGACAAAAACTATTGGCTTACTAACATACATAGAAACAACAAAAGACTGAATGATACAATTAGACAAACAACATGAAAACAAATAAAAATATTCAATAATAAAAGAAGGTAATAAATACAAACAAGATTTACATTTACTAGATTATGTAGAAAAATAAAACAGAAGCCAAGAACCAACTATTGCAGCAAAAAATATGAAATAAAAAGTATAAGATCTTGAACAGATGAAACAACGCTGGAAAGACTAACCTCTGCATTGCTAATATCCAGAACGTGCCAATAAATCCAATGTTGATAAAGTTAATATTCATCGATGGTTACGTGCATCTGGATTAAACTCTGAGACTGAAAGGTTTATTCTTGCAGCGCAAGACCAAAGACTTTTCACTAGGAACTTTAGGGAAAAATTATACATAATGATGTGGATCAAAAATGCAGGTTCTGTGATAAATACCAAGAAATAAGTAGACCATCTAATCTCAGGATGTTCTGTACTTGCCCTAAATGAATATAAAATCGTCGCGATTGAGTGGAGCTATATATACATTGGACAATATGCAAAAACTATGAAAAATATGTAAACAAACACTGGTACGAACATCACCCAGCTCCGATTATAGAAATGAAAAAGTCACCAGTCTATGGATTTAAACAATCTACACAGACAAAAAATGAAGCAAATAGGTCAGGTATTATTGTCAAAAAACAGAAAGGAAAAACTTGCCCAAAACATCCAAAAGAACGTGGTTGACCCTCAAGGCTTTATCCTAGGTCCTACTCTCTTTCTGATCTACATTAACGATCTCCCCGATGTCATAAGATCCCAAATTGGTATGTACGTCGATGACACCACAGTTTACTCTCTCCTCAATCAAAAATCTGGTGTGGGCGACAAAGCGAACCTCGCTGCCGAGCTTGAAAAGGAATTCCAATCCGTAGTGGACTGGGGTAAGAAATGGCTCGTAAATTTTAATGCTTCCAAAACGAAGCTGCTATCAATTAACCGTCATAGACAGTTGCTCCTACCTCTCATCAGCATGGAACAGGCTTGCTACCCTGAGAGTAAAAAACTACGCCTCCTTGGCCTCACACTCTCAGCGGACCTCAAGCGGAATGACTATATCGAATCCATTGATAAATCCGCTGCTATGAAAGTCGGTTCTCTGTGCAGGGTCCGGACATTTTGCCCGTCTGAGTACATCCTGCACATATATAGATCTACTATCCGCCCGTGTATTGAATACTGCTGCCACATCTGGTTGGGTGCCCTTGATATACTCCTTGGGGTTCTTGACAAAATACAACGGAGAATGTGATCGATATCGACTTGGCAGCTCGGTTTCAGTCACTCTCTCATGTGATGTGGCTTCCCTGTGCCTATTCTATAAATACTTTTAAGGCTTCTGCTTTGATTAATTTAGATCACTGTTGGCCTTTAGATATGAATTTGAACGAGATACTAGATCAGCAACTAGGTTCCACTCTTTTACAGTAAAACAGATAAAATGTAACCGCAATCTTTGCTCTAACAGCTTCTTTTCTCGCACTTTCCGCCTGTGGATTTCCCTTCCATATACTTGCTTCCCTAACAGTTACAATCACCAGAAATTTAAATGTAAGACACCCCTAATCACACTTACTGGCATCGATTCTCTCAAACACGCTTCCCATCTACCCAACCTTCATCTTCGTTATCCTCATCTGTCTATCACCCTCCTTCCGAAATTTCCTATATCTAACACCCTGTGCAATGTATTAACGACAGAAATTAACAATAATATTTGAAATACGTAAAATACTCGTATATTAACTTATTTCAAAATCTTAATTAATCTTACTTAAAAGAGAAGTAGCGAGAAAATTATACAATAATATTATCTAAACGTGCGTGTGTCATTGTGTGTGTATCCGTTACCTATAGACTCCGTAATGGCTGAACCGATTTCCTTGAAAATTTACACAGTTGTAATATAGGCGTCTGCGAGTGTTCTTAGCTAGGTTTTCTGTCGAGGTACACCCGAGAAATATCGAAAATTGATAATCGAAAAAATCGGGTTATAGATCGAGTGGTCCGATTTTAATCAAATTTAAAACACTCATAGAAAAAGACATAAGAAACGATATTCAGAAGTTTCAAGGTTGCAGTTCTTACAATAGTGCAGAAAATCGATCATATATATATAAAAGGCAAGATACCGGGTCTGATCAAAATCAGTTTTTCAGCCCTTTTATTTTGGTTTTTGCTTCGGGTTTGTCTCTAAGTAGGTATAATTAAATTCTTAGCCTCAGCCATGATACCATTTACTCAGAGGACTTATTTAGCCTTCAAAATTCAGTTTGCAACGGAAAACCTCATTTGATATCTATACCAGGAAATCGAAATTTTACTTACATCCATTCATTTCTTTTCAGACTACGGTTTCGCGTTAACTGGGAACAACTATTGCTTTTTAGTCTTTCGTGCCAACGTCCAAAGGGTCTGAGTTCCAGGACCATGGATTAGTTTTAAAACTTTCATTACACCCGAGCAACGCCGGGCTATACTGCTAGTTAATGATAAATTGATTGAACTCGAATTATTGCATTGATTATATAATATCAATATACACATATATGCATATGTATGGAAACACCCAAACATTTTTTAATCGTTTCACCTCAGGCAAGGCATTTCACTGCCACTATTGCGCTTGGGGCTACACAGGGGAAGGTGAATAGAAAGAGTGGTTAGATATAGGAAATGTCAGAAGTGGGGGTGATAGGTAGTTGGGAGGATGGGAAGAATGTTTGAAAGAATGGAAGCAAGTGTTAGGAGGTGTCTATTGACACATATTTAAAATATATAACATATTTTAAAATAGTGGAACTTTTATTTATTAATCCTGCAGATACGTATCATTTTAAACGTATTTTTAGTGGAGATATATATGTATATGTTTTTTGAATGGTAAATTTATTAATTTTTATCTACCGGCCAGAATATTCAAGAAATCTTTCAAATAAAATATACATATATATATATGTTCTCCGACATAATTCGAAATTGCGTCTACTCTTGGTAGGATATCCGACATGCTTTCAGCTTTACTCAACCACGGAGTTAATCAATAATCGAACAAAACTCGATAGTGACTTATAAACGCATTTTTTTTCCAGAATCTCGAAGCATTCATATCTGATCAATTTTGTTGTGGCGCACTGGATATCGGCTCGGAACTAGAAATCGGGGAATGGAGTTCGAATTCAAGTTGGATTCCTTGCATTCACTTACGCACAAATACCCTTAGGAAATGTATTAATCCGTCACTTGCCTCCAGTTATGTGTTAAATAATAGGACAGATTGGGTTCTATAGCTTTGGTGGACAACCAGTCTACCGCAGAAAGCAATGGCAACCTACTGCAAGATAATCTTCTGCCCAGTCAGTCTTGTCTTTCGAGACATGATCGCCCAAGCGTGTATCGCACATGGCACTTAACTGACTGAATGTAAACAAGTAGTTTCTTAAGAAGTAATTGATTTTTATTTATTAATCCGATAAATTCATTACTTAGAAAAAATTAAAAAAATAACGCTTGACGTGTAATTATGATCACATAAATAACAACAACAACAACAACAAAAACAACAACAACAATAATAATAATAATAATAATAATAATAAAAATAATAATAATAATAATAATAATATAACAACACGAAAACTAAAAAGATGCATTCATTAATGAAAGAACGTTGCAAATATCAATGATATTTAAATTTAGTAAATTCTGTAGAAAATCAAAACAGAACCCCAAAATTAGCTGTTACAGGAAATGTTTTAAAAAGAAATTTAACGATAAAGCTCTTGGACAATTGAAAGAGCTCTGGCAAGACAAACTTCTGCATGGTCAATATCTAGGATGTACTAATAATGCCAACGTTGAAAAAGTAAATACTCATCGATAGTTAAGAGCATCTGGATCAATGTCTGAAACAGAAAGCTTAAGTATTGCAGTACAAGACCAGAGTCTTTTCCCTCAGAACGTTCATGCATATATCATGCATAATAGTGGGATTTGCCTATATTTCTGAGATGAGGTAGTATGTACAGTATTACATTATTCGGACGATTGTCCTCATCTTTGTTGCCATTTGTACGACGTTTAATAAAATATCATTCTATTTGCCTATATTTCTGAGATGAGGTAGTATTTACAGTATTTACATTATTCGGACTATTGTCCTCATCTTTGTTTCCATTTGCACTGCCTTTCGGCCGATGTACTCTCCGGCCTTCTTCAGGTGCTGGGAATTTCGAACCAAAACCTTTATTACAATCACTGTGGTATATGAACTCTATTCCTTGCCTAGAGCTTTTTCTGGAAGTCATATGTCCTTAATGACACGTGACCTAGTGAATAGACAGATTAGTTTGCTCCTCTGACTTGACCCAAAGAGTTGTGAGTACAATGCCAGGCTACAGCAGTGGTGAACAAGTATCTTACAGGGTTAGAGGGAGATCAGTCATGACTTAATAAAAGAAGAAGCTCTAGGAAAGGAATTGAGTTCATATACCCTAGTGGTTGTAATATATGTTTCGGTAGACGTCCAAATGTATTGCTCTTTCTAATAACATTCTGAGCATCATTATAGCTTTTCTTGTTCCAATGAGCGTGATGAAACCGCACTGTTCTTGTTCTATTTCTGGCCTTATTCTACGTGCCATATTCATCAGAATTTGGATGATACATTATGTGGCTTACTAGCCTGAGTGTTCGATTGTGTTCACATTTATTTGCGGTTTGTTAAGGCAGTGCTATTGAAGTAGATCTACTTAATTCTTCTGTTATATCACGACAGTTGGAAATTTCATTTATCATTTCTATAATCATGTCTACATTGAAATCATCTACGGCTGACAGAATCTCTATTACAATATGCTCTGCTCCTGCCGCTTATTTCTTTTCAATTTGGACCATGCAGCTCCCACTTCGGTTAGTAATATTTCCTGCCGGTTGGTGTTTGTCTATTGTCGGTTTTTCTATATCGTCATGGAAGTGATCTCCGATATATTAGTTCCATTGTTGAAGTATTTTTCTTGCTCTAATATGAGTGATCCAATTTTGGCTTTAATATATCCTGTTGATGAGCATGTTTACTGTTATGTTAGTTTTTGTTGTGGAGTAGTTTTCGCACTGAAAGTTATAATCGTGCTTTGTCGGTTGCTAATCGACTTAACGCCTCCAAAATGTTAGGAACTTGGTAATCTTCCACTGTAAACTGACTCCTTAGTATTCGATTAACTGCCGACTAATATCAACTGCCTAGTAATTCCACCGAACTGCAATAGAACTCTAAAGAACTCTCTAGATCTTCTAAGAACTTCTATGACTTTCCCAAGGACTTTCTCGAGTTAACTTCCTATTGATTCTTATTAATATAGGGGGGAGGGTCCATTATCTGAGGAATAGATGTGTTTCACCATAACATTTTTTATTCTTTATGTTTACTTCTTCTATATGTAGTACTCATTCTCTTTGAGCCAGTCGTTTTTCTCCTGTCTGCTTTTGTTCGTTATTGAATTTTGTAGTTTTCTGTGTTCCGTTCCATGGCTTAACATTGTTTCTGTCTCCTTCATGTCAAGAATCTCATTTGGGATCCATTCGTTTTTCCTACTTTATCTTTTTCTGTAGGGGTGACGTTGTTTCTGAATTCATTAAAAGTTTTCGAATTGTGTCCCATTTCGAGTTTCCGTTTCAATTTGTCCCTTAAATCTTCTTTTGGGCACTGTCCATATATATATATATATTTCTTGGTTCAGACCTTTACATTTGAAATTGAATATGCTCTGGAGAACTACCTCCCACTATGTAGAAGGGTAGATAAGATGGTCAGATAGGGGTTCATACTTTTTTTACATCTTGTTTTCATTTTCAAAAAGTTGCAACTGCGTTTTATATACCTTAGACAGTCTCCACAAATAATTAAATACTACTGGCCAAATCAATTAACATTACATTAATAAACATAACTGTATGTACTTATATATATATATATATATATATATATATATATATATAGTAGAATACTTGGTATATTAGTCAGATAAATTACGATAGAGACGAATTCAAAAGAACTCAATGTCAAATTCATTTATTTAATTCAATATGGTAATATAATTTAGAAAAAAATTAGATATTCTTCAATTTCATGGGTAATACGTATTTCGCCGCTGAGCTTGCAGTTTATCAAACCCAAATGATACAACAGTTAATCTTCAAAATATTCCCGAAAATCTTTGCATACAGACGCTCAGGTGTCCATATTGAGAATAGACATTTGTAACAGTAATCTACAAAATACAATTCCTCGATTATTCAAAATAAAACCCAAAGAGAGAAAAAACGAAAAATATAGACAATGGATAAATAGAAAGAAGAGAGATAAAAGGAAAGAATAGAAATGGAAAAAGAACAAACAGTAAACAGAGAAATGTAAGTTAACGTCATATATCGACACAGCGTCTATTGCAACCCATCTGCTTTCTTAGAAAAACATAACATGGAAATTTAACAATGAAATTTAGTTTTAAATATAATGGGCTATATTTACGGTAAAAAAGTTGTAAATCGTAATTTTTAATACAAATTAAAATATAACCACTATTTGTATTATTTTATAAATACATAAAAAATAATTAAAACTTATAAACAAAACAAAAATTATAATTAAATATAGAAAAAATAGAAAAATGATAAACGTAAAAAGGAAAAAGAAATAGAATGAGAACGAACAATATAGATAGAAAGGAATTTAAAATAAACGTCTCAGATCGATACCGACGATTATTACAATTATCTGCATTTTTAGAAAAACATGACATGGAAATTTAATATTAAATTTAGTTATACATACAATGGGATATATTTACGGTAAAAAAATAAAATTTTAAATCATACTTTCTAGTACAAATTAAAATATAACCACTAATCGTAATAAGTTATATAAACATAGTTAAAATAATTAACACTTAATAAAAGGAAGATAAATAAAATATTAAAATACAATCTTAAAAAATATATTAAATAATAATTATAAAAATCATAATAATAAATAAAAAAAAATATATATGCATAAAAAAATTTAAATAATAATAATAATAATAATGATATTAAAAAAGAAAAAGGATCTTAAATAATATTAATAAAATTTTAATAATAATAGTAATAAATACATACAGAAAATCTTTTAGCACTAATAATATAATAATAATATTATTATTAGAAAAATACCCTAAATAAGAGTAATAAAATAATATTATGAAAATAATAATAATAATAAAATAACAAAATATATATAACAAAATATTAACACTAATAATACTAAAAATAATAATATTACAAAAGAAAATAGATCTTCAATAATAATAATAAAATCATAATCATAAACGTAGAAAACCTACATACACACATACCTACATACACACACATACACGCACACACACATATATATATATATATATATATATGCATATATACATATACATGAATACAAACAAACCTACACATATACACACATATATACACATAACATACAACATTAAAATCTAAAATTTTATAAAAACAATTCAATAATATAATATAACTACAAACATAATAATTATAAAAACATATATAAAAAATATTTTCTGGTAAAATGTTTTCAACGGTAAATTCCAAATTCTTCTCCAAAAGAAAACATTTTTAAGTTAAATTAATTTAAGTTAATTTAATTTAAATTAATTTAAATTACAATTTAAATCTAGCTAAATTATTTTATATTTATTTTTATGCCTGCATTTAAATGTCAATTCGTTACGTTGATTAAGTTGTTCCTTTGGATTATTTTATTTGATAATAATCAAATTCTGCTCCAGGCATAAATTACACCTATCCCTGAAATAGTTGGGAGTGTTAGCTTATTTTATAATCCTCCATTTGACCAGTGGGGTAAATCCGCCATCCCTAATATCCCGGTATTTTTGAGACAGGGTAGTTTGAAGTTTCAAGGAGGCTTTGGAAAACGAGTGTCTGTGGTTGTAAAGTCTCTGTTTTCAGCTACCTGCAGATATATCTATATAAATTCTTTTCTGCTAGGGTCCTCTTCTGGAAAAATAGTGGCTTCATAAACAGCTTTTTTAGAATTACACCTGCCATCAGCGGGACAGTTTGTTTTATTAATAAAATAGCAGGAACGTTTATTTTCAAGAGGTTTATTATAGAAGACTTTGTGTAATTTATTATTATGAGAATTAATTATGTTTTGCATGTTATTAGTAGTTGAATAACTAATTTGAAGAGTTTTTCTGTTGAATAAGTTACTTAGTGGGTGACGTTGGAGGACGTGTTTGCTAACTAAATTTAAAGAATTTTTATAATAATTCATCTTTAAAATTACTCTTCTTAAGGGCTTCATTGTATATTGTTCTATTCTCATCGAATATTTCCTTATTAGATGATAATTTATTAATTTTAATCTTAACTCTTTTAGGTATTTGTTTAATTCATATAATTTCAAAACTCGACCCCCATAAGGCGTGTGGTGACGATGGAATCCCGGTGATAGTCCTTAAGAGGTGTGCCCCTGAACTTTCCCCTGTCCTCTCTAAACTGTTTAACTACTGCCTTTCTGTTTCCTGCTTTCCTGCATGCTGGAAATTCTCCTCAGTCGTTCCTGTCTTTAAGAACTGTGGTGAACCCTCGGACCCATCCAACTATCGCCCTATCAGTCTTCTACCAATACTCGGGAAAATGTTCGAGGCTATAATAAATGCTGAAATAGTTCATCATCTCACCGCCCACAAACTGTTCTCCGACAGGCAATATGGATTCCGATTTGACAGGTCCACAGCCGACCTGCTAACTACTGTAACGGAGTACATGCTACAGGCCCTTGATGAGTCTGACGAGGCTCGCGCGGTTGCTCTGGACATCTCCAAGGCTTTCGACAGGGTTTGGCACCCTGGCCTCCTATGCAAACTACGCGGTTATGGTATTACCGGTCGCCTGCTTGACCTAATCCAATCTTTCTTAAATAACCGCAAAATGAAGGTCGTTCTGAATGGGCGTGCCTCTTCGTCCTACAGCACGAATGCTGGTGTCCCACAAGGCTCTATCCTGGGCCCAACGCTCTTCCTTATTTTCATCAACGACCTCCCAGATGAGATCAAGTCCCAAGTAGGCATCTACGCAGATGACACTACAATATACTCCCGCTCCAGTAAGAAACCTGTCGTGGCGGACAGACATAATCTCGCTGCAGACCTTGAGCGGGATCTACACTCTGTGGTGAACTGGGGCAAGAAGTGGCTTGTCAACTTCAATTCATCTAAGACCAAGCTGTTGTCTGTCAACCATTACAGGCAACCTCTTCTGCCTCCCATAAGCATGGACCAGATGATTCTCCCGGAGAGTAATACACTACGCCTCCTCGGACTTACCCTGTCCTCTGACCTCAAATGGAAGCACTATATTGAATCCATAGCAAAATCTACTGCTAAGAAGATTGGGTCACTATGTCGATCCAGGATGTTTTTTCCACCTGAATCCATCCTGCATATATACAAGTCAACCATCCGTCCGTGCATGGAGTACTGCTGCCATTTATGGTCAGGTGCCTCTGCCGTTCTCCTCAGTGTTCTTGACAAGCTCCAAAGGAGAGTCTGTAATGTGATAGGTGCTGATCTGGCGACTCGTCTGCAGCCACTTTCCCATCGTCGAAATGTGGCCTCCCTCTGTCTCTTCTATAAATACTTTCATGGCTTCTGCTCGGATGAGCTTAAGTCATTGATGCCTCCTCAACAGGTGTTTACCCGTTCAACCAGACTGGCAACTGGGTCCCACCCATTCACAGTCAGGTTAGCCAAACGCAGACGACAATTCTACTCCTGCAGCTTCCTCTCTCGCACTTCCCGCCTGTGGAACTCACTCCCGTATTCTTGCTTTCCTGACGGCTACGACCTCCAGAAATTTAAAAGCAAAGTTAATACTCACCTACTAACCACTGGCCTCTAGCTCTCTCCCCTCCCCTGTATAACCTTCCCTTTCTCTCCGCCCATGTACCTGTCATTGCACCTGCTTTCTCAGCTTTCTATTGTTCCTTTCTAACTAGCTTGTACTCCTCACTCTTTTGTAATTAATCTCTTTACATTTATGTAACCCCCTGCACATCAGTGGCGTTTCTGCCTTGCTCGGGGTGAAATGATTAAAAATATATATATATATATATATATATATATATATATATATATATATATGAATGCTGGACAATCTAATCAAAGACGAAGGAGAGCCTTCAGGCAGTAGAAATGTGGTTTTACAGAAGGATGTTGAGGATACCATGGATGGAGCACGTGTGCAACGAAGGTCTTGGAAAGGATGCAAAAGAGAAGAAAACTGTTATTAAATGTCAGGGAGAGACAAATGAGATTTCTGGGACACATAATGAGGAAGGAGTGCCTGGAGAACTTGATACTCGCATGTTGAATGAATGAAAGAAAAGACAGGGAAAAGCAGCGCGAGACATACTTATTAGGTCTGAGAAACTGCTTGACGGAGCGGGGCTTGGAAGAGATAGCAAGGGACAAATTACTGAAGGCGACAAGAGACAGAGCCGAGTGGAAGTCCGTGATCGCCTAAGTGCTGAAGAAGGGTCAAAATCTCTACCTTTAAAAGAAATGAGTTACAGAAGCGTCAACGAAAACCTATGCTCTACTGGTAGCGATTGGTTTAGGAGCAGAAGTGAAACACGAGCATCATATTTAGATGTATTATTGAAAATTGGAATCTGCGTAATTATCTTAATATTCTCGTCATAAAACATAGATGTACTAGAATATTTAGTGCAAAGCTCGCCAACATTTCGGGATAATTGTCAATCTGTAGAAAATTCAGAGCGATCTTATAATTCTAAGTAATTTTTAGACAGAGCAAAAAGATTACCTACACTTTCTTCCTGTTTTTAATCAAGGAATGCAATTAAATTTAGAAATTCATGTTAATGCATCTAAGACCAAGCTGCTTCTCCTGCCTCCCATGTTCTTTTAAGATTACCGTTATAGTCAATAGATAAATCCACTGCTAGGAATGTTGGGTCACTCTGTCGGGCCAGAAGGTTTTTTCCCACTGAATGCATCCTTCATAAATACAAATCAACCATTCTTCCGTGCATGGTATACTGCTGCCATATATGGTCAGCCGCCCCTGCTGTCCATCTCAGTGTTCTTGACAGGCTCCAAAAGAGAATCAGTAATGTGATAGGTACCGACTTGGTGGCTCGACTCCAGCCACTACCCCACCGACGGGATGTGGCTTCCCTTTATCTGTTCTATAAATTCTTTCAAGGCTTCTGCTCCAACGAACTTAAGTCAATGGTGCCTCTGCAACAGGTGTTTACTCGTGCAACCAGATTGGGAACTGGGTCCCATCTATTCACAGTTAGATCAACCAAATGCAGAGGACAATTCTACTCCGACAGCTTCTTTTCTTGCACATCCCCCTGTGGAATTTGCTTCCATATTCTTGCTTTCCTGGCGGCTACAACCTTCAGGAATTTAAATGCAATGTCAATACTCATCTCTTAACCACTTTACTCTAGTTCTTTATTCACCGCCCTGTATATCCTTTCCTTTCTCTCCACCGTTGCAACTGTCATCACACCTGTATTCCCATCCTTTTTTGCTCCTTTCTAATTTGTTCGTCTTTCTCTTCACTCTCTTCTATCTACTCTTTTTACTCTTATGTAGCCCCCTGCACATCAGTAGTGTTACTTCCTTGCTCAGGTGATACGATTAAAAAAATATAGCCGATTTCTTTTATAAAATCTCGTTTATAAGGGGTGCAGATATTTTATAACGAGATTTATAAGAGAGAATGTTCAGATATATCTATCACAGACTGTTGATCTAACTCGCAATCACATCCAACGTTTTGCTCTCTTTCTTTCCTTCTTTTTCGTAGGTTTTATGTCTATCTATCTATCTATCTATCTATCTATCTATCTATCTATCTATCTATCTATCTACACATACATATATATATGTATCGTTGGCTTTTAAGATCTATCTATAACAACTTGTAGATCTAATATAGATATATCAGTTAATTTATTCCTTCTTCCCAATTTTTATCTATCTATCTATCTATCTATCTATCTATCTATCTATCTATCTATCTCAGTCTAGTCGTTATCTATCTATACACACATATATGTATCACAGTCTTTTCAGATCTATCTATAACAGACTGTAGATCTAATATAGATACCGTAGTTAATTTTCTATCACATTTTTTATCTATCTATCTATCTATCTATCTATCTATCTATCTATCTATCTATCTATCACGTGGTAATATAAAAAAAATATTATGTTATCTGCATCTGGCATTTCGACATGCTAAATGAAATACATAAAAAAATGATTATATCGTGTGATATTGATGTAGTACCATAGGTTATGACGTCCTTCAATCAATGCTAGAGTGTTATCATTTGATTAGATATTTCCTTTCAGGTACAGCTATGTTTTCATAGCATTATTTAAAATCTCTCTCTCTCTCTCTCACACACACACAGACACACGCACAGACACACACAGATATATATATATATATATATATATATATCGGAAAGGAGGTATATCAATAAGTCTGTAGTTAACTAATAACAGAAAATCTGTTTTACACAAGAAATAATTATTTTTTAAAATAATTCCTTCCCTTGCCAATAAACGAGCTACAGTAATTAATATGAATCATATGGTTTGAACGTCATATACTGAAAATCACAGGTAACATTTTAGCTAATAACATCTTGTCAACCTACGGCTTTATTGTCTCATCCACGGATGATGCCACGGTAAAATATCTCTGTCCGTTTATTATGAGTATTTGTGTGTTAGCCCGCTATTCGAATCTTCCTGTAGTACAATTTCTTCGCTCGTGTCAGCCGTTATCATCATGCGTCGAATTCGTCTGAATGCTCGACATGAAAACGCATGCGCCGGTTGCACAATGCAATCAGAGTGCTTCTCCATGCATTCGTCTTGACACGTCAACTCGACAGATGCACTGAGATGATATGAGGCTTCCACAGAGAATTTGCTTGAGAGGAAAGATTGGATTAGATTTTGTGCCTTGGATTGGACAGATTCAAATTGTTATTTCTTTCTGTCTTTTTCACTTCTTTTTCATGATTCAAGTTTTCATCGTTCTTTTTTGTTTCTGGTTACGCCTTGTCTTTTTTTATTTTTATATTTTGGGTGATCATGCTTTTTTTCTTCTTAGATTTTCAAATGTTAGATTTCTACTATTTGTTTCTGGCTTTTATTTAACCCACTCCTCATTTTAATCACTTCCTTACATCCTTTCCTCTTTAAATTGATGATATTTGTACACTTTAGACACCTATAATATCCCTGTACTTATTGCTTCTTCTTCTTTGCCCATTCTTTTCTTCTTTATCGTGATTTTATTGATATTTTTAAAATATTTCCATTGATTTCTGTTATATACTCATTTTCATTCCAGGTCTCAACGAGTGATCTAGGTCAGAAATGGCATTTTGACATTTTCCACTGATCCATTTTTCAAATAAAAAATTACACACAAAATGCCCACAAGACACATTTTGGATCTATAAAGTTCTTCTTCTTCTTCTTCTTCTGATTACTATTATGATTTTTCGGGTCCCAACTAGAGACCTAAGATCAGCAATGTCATAATTATTAGGCAACCCCAGTTTTTAAAAAGAAATTGTGTATTTCATACTATTTTTCGTATTTATTGCCAGTTAATACTTTTGAAGGAAAATAGAATGCTTCTTTTGTTAACACTGCACAATAACATGTGCATCAAATGAACTGTTCTGGTTTATTTTTTGTGCTCTCTTCCCATGCTAGTCTCTTCTTATTGGCTGGCCGAAGCAAAGGCTGCCTTGTAAAATTTTGCAAAGTAATAATAACAGAAAAACATACTATCTTCATTTAGAATTATACATTGCAATAAATATTAAAAATAGTATGAAATACATCATTTTTTAAAATACTGGGATGGCCTAATAATTATGACTTGTAGTGTATATATAGGCGATCTTAGACCTTTTTTATTTTACATACATAAATCCCTTCGTAAAGTGTGAGTTCTTTTTGTGATTATTATGATGTCGTTTTTCATCATATTTCTCTATCATCTCTAGCGTTACATAGACAAAGTTTTTCTTAGTGTGTTGGCTGTACTTAATAAGACAAATGTTTGTATATCTCTTGTTTCCAGGGATTCTTTCAATGTGTTGTTTTGTTCCATTTTTTATCATTCCAAGTGCACCTACTATCACTGGTACAACTCTTGTTTTCAATTTCCACATTTTTTCTATTTCAATTTCCAGGTCTTTATATTTTGACAGTTTTTCAAATTCCTTGATTGCTATGTTACAATCCGCTGGACAAGCCATATCACTTAATAGACAATATTTCTCTTACTGGTTTTTAACAATAATGCCTGGTCTATTTGCTTCAATTTTTCTGTCTGTGTAGATGGTGTAATCCCATAGAATGGTGACATCTTCTATTTCTGTAACCGGTGCTGGGTGATGTTCACACCAGTATTTGTTTACAGATTTTCCATAGTGTTTGCACATTGTCCAATGTAAATATTGCCCCACTCTATCGTAGCGATTTTTATATTCATTTGTGGCAAGTATAGAACAGCCTGAGATGGTCTATTGTTTCTTGGTGTTTATTACAAAACCTGCATTTTGCATCCATATTATTATGTATAATATTTGCCTGAAAGTTTCTAGTGAAAAGAATTTGATCTTGCACTAAAAGAATAAAGCCTTCATTCTCAGAATTTAATCCAGATGCACGTAACCATTGATCAGTGTTAACTTTATCAACATTGGATTTATTGGTACGTTCTGGATATTGGCCATGCAGAGGTTTGTCTTGCCAGCGTTGTTTCATCTGTTCAAGAGCTTTATCTTTGGCTTTCATTTTCATATCTTTTGCCGCAATATTTGGTTCTTGGCTTCTGTTTTGCTTTTCTATAGATTTTACTAACTGTAAATCTCGTTTGTATTTACTACCTTCTTTTATTATTGAATATCTTTTCTTTCTTTCTTCATGGTGCCTTATTAATTGTATCATCCAGTCCTTTGTTGTTTCTATGTATGTTAGTATGCCAATAGTTGTTGTCTTGTATGACAATTCTAGCTGAATGAGACCTCTTCCACCTTCTTTACGGTGTATGTATAGACGGTCTACATCAGCCTTTGGATGATGCATATTATGCTTAGAAAGAAGCTTTTTTGTTTTTGAATCCATTCGCTTGATGTCGTTTGGAGTCCAGTATAAGATGTTGAAACTATATTGGACAACTGGGATTGCAAGGCTATGAATGGCCATAATTCTGTTCTGAGAATTCAATTCAGTTTTTAATATCATACGTAGCCTTCTATAGTACTCTCTACGCACGATTGCTTTCATGTTTCTATGGTGAATGTTTTCACTCTCATTTACACCTTGATATTTATAAGCTTCTTCTGGCTTCAATTCTTTTATTGTTACAGCAGGGTCTAAGCTAATTGACGATGTTTCTTGTCGCGTTCCACGTAATACTGCAGGTTTAGCACATTAAATCAAATTGAATTTTATTCCAATGTCTTCGCTGAAGCATTTTACAGTTTGCAGAAGACCTTACAATTCATTATAATTCTTAGCATATAACTTTAAGTCATCCATGTAAAATAGATGGCTTATTTTCTTTTGGGCTATTTTATAACCACATTCTGTCTTATTAAGTTGACTGGTTAGTGCTATTAATGATATGCAGAATAGTAAGGGAAACAAAGTATCACCTTGAAATATACCTCTTTCGATGTTTATTTCATCAGACTTATAGGTTCCAATTAATGATTGACGTAAAGGGTTGTTTTCCATATAGACATGCACTGTTTGATGAAATCGATGATGACGGGTGATATCTTGTATATATTTAAAGTCTTTAAAATCCAGGAATGTGGTACACTATCGATTATCTATCCAGGCAGTACTAAGATTTATCTTTGTACTGTAGCAGTTTTCCAGGATCATTTTGTTAATAAGCAATTGGTGTTTTCATTCGTAACAGTCACGTTTGCACCCTTTATTATTATTATTATTATTATTATTATTATTCTCTTTGACTCTTAGCTGTTTTAGTCGAGTGATGGTTGCCGTACGTAGCCCCTAAACTCCCCCGTTGTTGCCTAACAAAAAATTTTCTAACACATGATTTTTTCAGTGCAGTGCTACTGCTTACGCACTCCTGATGATATGAGGTAACCTTAAGGCTTCTTGCTAGGCTGATAAATTATTATTATTCTTGTTTTTGTTGTTGTTGTTATTGTTGTATCTTATATTCTTTAATTCTACCTCCTTTTTATTGAATTTTTTGTTGCTGATGATAATATCATTGTTTATATTTTCACATCTTGTTCTTCTGTCTCTTAGACGTTCTTTTAAGTTTTGAATATTCTTTTAACTATTAGTTTTATCACTTGTCATTGTTCTTTCTTTCTACTCTTTCTTCATTCTTCTTCATACTTTTTCCTCCTTCTTTCTTTTTTGCGTAAAGCATTTCATTCATTTGTTTTGTTTCAAATACTTTTTTTTTGTTTCCTTTTTTTATACTAATTTCCCTCTTCTCGTTCATTTTCATTTCACGATCTTTTGCTATTTCTTCATATTTTTTTATCATGATATTGAAATATATTTGCCTTCCTTCAAATTACTTCCTTCTTATAATTTTTCATATTTTCTCATTAATTTTTTTGTTTTTTATAATCTTTTTCTTTCTTAAAATCTGTTTCATCCGATTCATTTCTTGTTCCGTATTTCTTGTTTTTTTTTCTCTCTTTATCGTTATTCATTTTTCTTCGTTAACTTCCTGTTATTCTTATTTCTTCTCTGAATTTTTCATTCAGTCTTTTATTCTTCGTGCTTCTCACACATTTCTCTTGCAATTTCTCATCTTCTATCATTGTTAACGGATTTTATTTATCCCATAAAAATAAAAATACTTAACTGCATTATTCTTCTCATTTCCAATGTGATTTTTATTTTACTGTATCAGTTATGTGCCATACGTTTGGTCAATCATGTCTCTTTTGCAGTCAGTCAAGTCAGAACGGGTTTTTTGTGGTAAAAACTTGCAAAGAAATTCATCTGTTATCTATCATATATATTGTGGATTCTTGTTTAGAAAAGCAAACAATATAATAATAACAAAAACAGATATGAGAAGAAAAATTTAAGTATATTGAATAAAAGATATGCAACCTGTACACGGTTAGTATATTGAGGAATACTTGTTAGTAGGAGTCAAATATATACAATAAGAATCCATAGCAAAATCAACTTCAATTCATCTAAGACCAAGCTGTTGTCTGTCAACCATTACAGGCAACCTCTCCTGCCTCCCATAAGCATGGACCAAGCGATTCTCCCAGAGAGTAATACACTACGCCTCCTCGGACTTACCCTGTCCTCAGACCTCAAATGGAAACACTATATTGAATCCATAGCAAAATCTACTGCTAAGAAGGTTGGGTCACTATGTCGATCCAGGATGTTTTTTTCCGCCTGAATCCATCCTGCATATATACAAGTCAACCATCCGTCCGTGCATGGAGTACTGCTGCCATTTATGGTCAGGCGACTCTGCTGTTCTCCTCAGTGTTCTTGACAGGCTCCAAAGGAGAGTCTGTAATGTGATAGGTACTGATCTGGCGGCTCGACTGCAGCCACTTCCCCTCCGTCGAAATGTGGCCTCCCTTTGTCTGTTCTATAAATACTTTCATGGCTTCTGCTCGGACGAACTTAAGTCACTGGTATCTCCTCAATAGGAGTTTACTCGTGCAACCAGACTGGCAACTAGGTCCCACCCATGCACAGTCAGGTTAGCCAAATGCAGTCGACAATTCTACTCCTGCGGCTTCTTCTTTCGCACTTCCCGCCTGTAGAACTCGCTCCCATATTCTTGCTTTCCTGACGGCTACAACCTCCAGAAATTTAAATGCAAAGTCAATACTCATCTATTAACCACTGAACGCTAGCTCTTTTCCCACTCACGTATAAACTTCCCTTTCTCTCCACCTATGTATCTGTCATCGCACCTGCATTCTCAGCTTTCTATTGCTCCTTTCTAACTAGTTTGTACTCCTCATTCTTTTCTAATTAATCTTTTTGAAGTTATGTAGCCCCCTGCACATCAGTGGCATTTCCGCCTTGCTCGGGGTGAAATGATTAAAAAAAAAAAAGCAAGTCCGGGTAAAAAGTCTATATTCTTGCTGACCAACGAGCGGCGGTTCAACTGTTCTGACAAACACCAACTCTAACAACAACAACATACAACGCAACTACAGTTTTCTCTAGGCAAGATTATTTGTATACTATGGAAGAGTCCATAGATTGTGTGAAAAGGGGTGACTCCCCAACAGTATATATCATCATAATATTCAGCTACTCGTTCATTCTTTTTCCGCAACATTATTTTATAAGCCTTTATCATGAGGGCTTCTTTAGTCTTGTATTTGTTAAAAATAATAGAAAAATTATTCGTATTTTTGACGCTCTATTGTCTATTGCTTTCATGTCCTTGATCAATACAGCGAGACAATTTGAGAGCGGGAAGTAGAAAGAAATGACAAGAAAACTGAATGCATGGTAATCAGTCAAAAGTGGAGCACAAAGTGTTAACTCCATGTCAGAGATACTAAAATCAATCAAGAACAAAAGATTAATTACCTTGGAAGTGTCCTAATGGAGAAGGAAAAGTGTGACACTGTGAGCCAAATGTGTATTTTCATGAACAAGGATGCATTTCAGAAGATGAATAGAGTGTAGAGAGACAGGAAGATTTTACTTGAAACAAAAAAGCGAGTACTACATTATGTTCATTAAAATGGCCAATCTCATCAAAGACTTGAAGTAACATGGACATAACAGGTGAGCAAAGACGAGGTCGTGGGAAAGACAGACACAAAAAAGAAATCTATACCTAAAATCAGAGGAAGACAGCCAAAGTTTCTGGGGTATGTCGTTATATGTAGTCAAGAAAGCGTTGCTTGAACGGGAAGGATAGTGGGAATGAGAGACAAGAAAAAGCAATGCATGCCATAATTGATGAACTTCAGCAGGGGTGTTAAATGCTACGAAGAATAAGGGGATGGGGAGGGCCATAATCGCCAACGCTATGAAAGAAACTAGACACAAAGAAAAATTACAAAACCATTAGTAAAAGGAAATTATCAATATATTCCCGCATTTATTTTTTATAATTGCACTGCAATTACATTGTACTATATTGATGACGACGAATACCAATTACGTAGAATGTATAACCTGCAAACCAATGTTGAGTAAGTGTGTATAAAAAATATATCCACTTAATTCATTCTCTCATCAGGTGACCTTTCGCTAGAGTGGCAACACACATGAATCGAGGGACCAAAAGTCCGCATTCGTCTAGGGTTATCCCTGGTCATTCTCGATGTTTTTTCAAATCCCAAATCTCTACCGACTGCTTACTACTAAGAGTCTCTGTTTCTTAAATCAGCGATTACGTCATATCCTGAACAGTTGTTTATATTATTCCAAATTTAACACGCCGCGAATGAGTGCTTATCTTATTGTTTACGACAATCAAAAAACACTTCTCGTCGGCTTTAAAATATAATGCATTGTCTTATAACCCGACATAATGTAAATTATATGTAAATTATAAATTAATGTAAATTATATTCACTTTTGACCATAGCTACGCAGTTTTCAAAACAATCAAATATTTTTCTGACATGGAAAATTTTGACCGCATTCTTAATTTTGACAACAATCAAATATTTATGAAAACAATGTCTGTTTTTCTTTTCTTAGCATTTTGCATATTTGTATTCTTTCATAATCTACACTTCTTCAGGAAATTATTTACCAGTTCATTTAACATACAACATTCCTTCATTAGTATTTTTCAAAATATTATCCAGAAACATTTTACGTGCATTTCCTTCGTTGACCATCACCTTCTACCAGCTAATTACGTCGAATGCACAATACGCTACATAATATAACTTAAAATAATGAATTAACAATAGATACAGAAAATCGCATACAAAGGTAATAAAGTGAAAAAGATATCAGTATCTATGGTGACACCCTTTTCTTTTTACACAGGGCGCATACGTTGTCTACTCATAATGAGACACATTGGCACCCCGACGTAGAGCAATGGTTAGCGCCTAAACAGTTACGGCCTAGGAGTGACCAAACATCACCAAGTCCTCCATAACCTTGTCCTTGCACTAAATGTAAGCCACACTTAAAATAAAATCTCCATTCTGATACATCATAACTGACATAGCATTTTGACATAGAGATTTTGCCCGCATTCTTAATTTTGATAACAATTAAATATTCATCAAAATAAAGGATGTCTATTTGTCTTATATATATATATATATATATATATATATATATATATATATAATTCTAACAAGTAAATATTGGGGTATCTAATTTAATTTCGATTTTCATTTAAGACGCAACAAGAAAGACACAGGCTAGAAATAAATTACATTTTCAAAATAGAAAATTATATTAAAAACTTAAAGAGAAATTTGGTTAATTCAGAGAAAATATATAAGGAACCCTCTAAAACCCCTACTCAACAATAAGTTTGACTAACTATTTGGTTAAAATATTATTTTTTACTGAAATACAACATATGAGGACAGAAAAAACAAAAACAAAGAAACAAAACAAAACAAATGAACTTTCTTTATAAGACTGAGTCGCAGTTTTTTTATTTCTCGTCTCGGTAAAAAGAGTCGTTGCCAAGTCTAAAAATTCGGAGACGAATATCCTTTCTTTTCGTATCATCAATTAAGTCAAAAGCCCTAAGCTATATTTATATAAAATAAATATCATCAACATAAGTGACAATATCATTATCATTTTATTCTCTTTTTTCACTAATTTCATTAACTAGCCTATATATATATATATATATATATATATATATATATATATATATATATATATATCACAACATACATGCTAAACAGAATTTAAGGTGTTAAAAAAGTTAGTTACTTGAATTGGTATGATGTTTGGTTGTCTCACGATATAAGTGAAATTATAATGACAGCACCCTATATGATATACATTTCCAAACGGGACATAATGTCTCTTCACTACTCTTTTTTTAATTTTTTTTTTAGTCAGGGTGGGTATCCTACAGCACTGAAACCACTATTCTGCACTTACACTGTCAGTTTATTTCAAGGTATACAATATTCTCTTACTGGAGGGAACTTCAGTTATATCAAATTCCGTTAAAACACTTAAACAATTTTATCACCCAGAAAGATACCAATATCACAAAAGATGAAATTATGAATATTCCTCCAAGATCGCAAAAGCTAATGAAATAATAAATGATACATGATTCAAAAAGTCTATTTACTCTTAATTTCACTTAAAATCGCTACGAAATGTTATCCCGGAACCCCATCACGGTTCACGAAGTGTAGCTTAGATATATCACAAGACAGAAAGTAAGTTGCATTCAGTTTGGCCCAAACTCATTATTTATTAGTCATTGAGACAATCTTGCGTCGAAGTACCCATTACAAAATTGCATAAGTGTCGTCAAACCTATTCACTATGTATATCAATATAATACAGAATTTATTTAATGTTGATGACATTTTTTACAAAAATGACCATAGCTTAAAAGAAATGTGTTAATATAATTGGCAATGAGGGGGTACGCAGAAAATTTTCCATTCAGGTTTTCTGAGTAACTCATTTGATAATTATATTTATCAAAACAAACAATCGAAAATTGTTCTACGAGTCCTTACTCCACGATGACTGACTCTCTGTTTTAATTATACTTTGTTCTAGATGAATGACATTTTGTCTTGAATGCCCTGAAACCATTCGCAGATATATTATCTTCTTTATTACCGAGAGCCGATTTCCATCTCTAACTTTCTCATTTATCTGAAATTCTTTACGAGAAGAAAAGAAAAAGAAAATGTCGATTCTTACATTCTAGACATTTATGTTGCTTGTTTTGGAGTAACCTAGCGACTCAGTGCTAATCATTTGGCACTAGGATTCATGGGAGACCAATACTTCCTTCGGGATAACAAATAATGTAAAGTTATGCTTCCTCGAGCCAATTATACTTTTGGTAAATGATTTCACAAAACAGTAAATGGTTCTAAATTTACGGTCGGCAGTCGATTGCTATTGGCATTAGATCATTACGATCTACAGTGGGGGGAATATTTTTTACTTTACTTTTAGATGCTTTATTGTTCGTACCGCATTGTTAGGTATATTGTTTCATCAGTAGACATTAACCCCAATTCGTTCGTTTTCCAGTGTCAATCAAACGATATGTTGAACGTTATATTTCTAGAGAATATCATGCAGCTTCAGACGCAGAGAAATGAAGCTAATGAGAAATCGCCGTTGTTTCTCATTCAGCTTCTATGTGCCATGTCTGTTGAGGATGTTTGCGATCATAGCTCTCCACAATTTCCTGCCTTCGTAGCCCTTAATAAATGTCATTCTGCAGTTCTTTATGTGTCATGAACACTCAGGACGTTAGCGATCATGGCTCTCCAGAATTTCTTGTCTTTGTAGCTTAATATTATGTGTCATTCTGCTATTCGTTATACACTGTATTTCCTTTCAGGACGTACACTGAGTTAACTGCCATATGTGATACACGCTTTCGGCAATCATGTCTGTTTCGAGACATGACTGGCTAGGCAAAAGATTATCCCGCAGTAGGTTGCCATTGCTTTCTGAGATAGACTGGTTGCCAGCCAAAGCTATAGAACCCAGCCTGTCCTATTATTTAACCCATAATTCAAGGAAATAGACGGATTAATACCTTTCCCAAAAGTATTTGTGCGTAAGTGAATGCAAGAAATTCAACTGGAATTCAAACGCGGATCCCCGATTTGTCGTACTCTATCGGCCATAATTATTAGGCTACCCCAATTTTTTTAAAACGAAAAAAAGAATGATTCTTTATTATTATTATTCTGCAAACTTTTACAAGGCAAGAAAGCAGAGATGAACTCGTCCGAATCACCTTAAATTTTGTTCATTCTTTTATTGATAAAACTGCAATATAAGTAATTATTAAATATTTACAAATTGAGTTGATGCACATATTATTGTGCAGTATTAACAAAAGAACCAATCTATTTCCATTTACAATTATTCATTTGGCAATAAATACTAAAAAGTAAACACTGGTGTTGCCTCATAATTATGGCAGGTAGTGTAAGCGATCATACTTCTCAATAATTTTCTGTCTTTTATAGTTTTTAATATTTTTTTTGTAATTTCTCATATACCTTTTTTCGTCATGCATTTATTTAAGATCAATAAGTGTTATTCATTATTTTTCTCTCTCGCTCTTTTCCTTCTGTTTTTCCTGAGAGTATCTGATTTTTCAAGTCTTCTTTCCTCATTATATAATGAAGTACTGAAGTTAATTACAAGTTAATTTTTTGTTTCAATTTTCCCTAAAAGTTCGTTGCTAATTCCGTATTCTATGCATGAAATCCTCAGCATTTCTGTTACTTTCAGGATCTCCGCCATCTTTCTAGATATAACTGACTCATAATCGTGTGGCCCCAAACAAGGTATTCTACTTCCACTGTTGTGCCGGGGGGTACATATGGAGGTAAGTTATGAGAAAGAGTGACAGGTTACAGGGGGGTGTCAGGAAGAGGGTAAGAGAAGGAAGAGAATACTGATGAGAGTGGGGTGGACGGAGAAAAGAACATGAGTGAAAGGATGCAAGTTAGTGAGATGGGAGATGACTACTGACCATATATTTGAATTCCTGAATATTGTCGTTGTCGGGAAAGCAATTAAGCGGAAGGGAATTTTACAGGCGGGAAGTGCGAAAAAATAAGCTGCTGCAGTAGAATTTACGTTTACAATTTATCGGTTTCACAGTAAAAGGGTGGAACCTAGTTGCTAATCTTGTGGCTCGAGGAAATTTATATATAGTGGTTACCAGTCAGCTAAGATCATCAGAGCAGAAGCCGTGAAAGTATTTGTAGAAGAGACACAGGGAAGTCACACTGCGTCGGTGAGAAAGCGACTGTATCCTAGCTGTCAGGTCGGGATCGATCACATTACAGATTCTCCATTGGATTTTGTCAAGAGACCTAGGTGGATAGCAGGAGCACCCTACAAGATATCGCAGCAATATTCAATGTTCGGGCGGATGGTAGATTTATATATATGCAGGATTGTTTCAAAAGGGAATAACGTCCTGGCCCTGCAGAGAGAACCGACCTTCTTAGCAGCGGATTTAACTATGAATTCTATATAGTTATTCCACATTAGATCTGATGTGAGAGTTAATCCTAGGAGGCTTTGTGCTTTAATTTTAGGGAGACTAGCCTGATCTATGCTAATGGGTGGAAGGAATGATTGTCTCTAATGGTTAATCGATAACAGCTTCGTTTTAGAAGCATTCAAATTTACGAGCCATTTCTTACCAAATTTCACTACGGAGTGGACGTCCTTTTCAAGCTTGGCAGCGAGATTTGCTTTGTCAGCCTCGGCAGATTTTTGATCCAGACGAGAGTAAATCGTAGTGTTGTCAGCATATATGACTACTTGGAATCTTACTACATCAGGGAGATCGTTAATGTAGATAAGGAAATGCGTAAGACCTAGAATAGAGACTTGAGGGAGTTGTTTGGGAACGATATGTACTTCAGCAGCAGTAGAAGGGATGTTTCTCTGAGCATGACAGCCGGACGGAACCTAAACCTATCCAGGCTGGTTTGAATTCAGAGCTTTCTTTCTCCTAGACCGGTTACCAACCAAGGCTATACATCTTGCTGTCCTGCTATTTTATCCACATCTTGGGGGAGAAGAGATAGGCTGATACCTTTCTCAAGGTTATTTGCGCCTAAGTGAATGTAATGAATCCTAAAGGAATTCGAACTTGACTCTTCGACTCTTTATCTTTAACGTAATATATATATTAAGGTATTTTTAGAATATACCCCAAAGATTGAGGAATTGTTTTTTGCTTTTTTTTTTTTTGTTTTTGTCACAATAATCTCAGCCCTTCAATTATCACGGGGTTACATAGTATACCATCATTTCAGCGTCAGGAGGTGTTTAAATATATGTCATGTGACTAGATTCAGGGAGAGGTAAAAATATATTTTAGGAATCTAAAAGTCTAGATATGAATCGCTATTTTTTCCTGAAAAAAATGGCTGAAAATCTGCATTTATTAGTGAAGATACTGGCGTAGGATGTACTTTGAACACTCGGGGTGTTTTAAACTGTAGCGCCTTCTCTATAGCCAAAGGCTGTTATAAATTTCGTACGTATTTTCTCATCCTAATTAATATTTTTGCGTGCCTAAAGATTTAGCTCCTGAGGCAAACGCCTCTCCGATCTCTGCCACACAAACCCATTGGTTGAGAGGGAAAAATGTGATTGACTCCATCCCCATAACTTTAGGCGATCGTTACAATACTGAATGGTAACAAAACAAATGATACTCTCCCATATAAAACAGAATGCACTGCATTCAAACCTATATTCAGAAGTATCGTTACACCAGCTGTTTTATTTATATGTTTCTGGCATATAAATGTCTAAATAAATATATTACCAAATTTGGTCGATCTTTACAATACTAAAAAGGAAAGAAAACAAATGATACTCTCCCATATAAAACTGCACTGCATCCAAACCTGTATTTAGAACTGCTGTAGCACAAGTTTTTTCACCGAAGTTAAGCAACGTTGAGACTGGTCAGTACATAGATGGGTGACCGCTTGGGAATACCAGAGGCTGTAAGCATATAGTGACGGATGTGCGTTGTGGTGCAGTGGATATCGGCTCGGAAAGAGAAATCGGTGAGCGGAGTTCGAATTCCAGTTGAATACTCTGCATTCACTTAAGCACTGGTATCCTTGGGAAATTCCCGTCCATTCCCTCCAGTTATGGGTTAAATAACAAGGGTAGGACTTGGGGACTCTGCTCTTAAAAACAAATCCCAATTAATCGTGAAAAGAGAAATAAAAAAAATAGAATAACCTTACCCAAAAATCACTGGTTATGACATGAAAATGATCCCATAAGGATTGATAGGTTGTTAAGCCTCAAAAACAAACAAGTTTTTTTGCCAACTTTAGTCGGTCGTTACAAATCTGAACGTTAATGAAATAAATGATGTTGTCACACAGTAAATCGAATAGATCCCTATCCTTTCCGCAAAACTGTACGAGGTTATGCAATCGTTTAATTTTTTACTATCTTAGATAAACGTGTTTTATATACAGTGTTGTGCAAAAGTATTAGGACAAGAACTATTTCATCTATTATGAGGCATATTGACAGAAAATATACAATCTTATTTGATTTACTCAACAAATGCTTTAAGGAGCAAAATACTTGTTACAAAATGAATTTAATATTTAGTATAATAGATCATGATTGATCACTGCCTTCATTCTGTCAGGCATTGACGTCACTGCCTTCATTATGTCAGGCATTGACGTCACTGCCTTCATTATGTCAGGCATTGACGTCACAAGCTTCTTCAATGTATCTAATTGTATCTCCCACCAAGCAGTTTCTATTTGTTCCCAAAATGTGTCTTGCAAAGTAACATTAGAGTTATCAATTTTCTATCCAAAATATCCAATAGATGTTCAATAGGACTGAGATCAGGGTTTTCTTGGGGAAAATTCATATTTCAAAGCCTTCCTTTCTCTTCCTTTTTGGTGAAACAATTCTTTAAAAAGTTTGGCTTTTCACCCTGTATTTGAATTTCAGTGCGGCTTTTAGAAAAATCACCCTTTTCCTAATACTTTTGCACACTACCGGTAGTTTTGAAATGTGTTACGTCAGAGAGGATTTTAAACTTTATTTTGATGCCTCATAAAAGATAAAATAGTTCTTGTTCTAATATCTTTGCACAGTACTCTACATACATAGTAATAAAGTAAACACTCCCAATCTCCAATTGCGTTTGTAACTATCCATTACAATAAATGCCTCTTTCAGCACCACAGCTGATATAGTCTGATAATCATCTCCATTCTAAAAAAGACCGTTGTATCTTCATTTGTACACACACACACACACACACACACACACACACACACACACACACACACACACACACGTAGTTTTGATTGTAATAATGTTTAGCGCCAAAGTTGTTATATTTTAGTAGTTTTGCAGATAAATTTCTTTGTGGTACGAATATTTCTTTGTCTTAAAGTGATCAATATCGAGATGAAGATGAAGCATTGATAAGTAAAAGCAGTTTGTCGCCTTAACTGAGCAGAATCACGAAGATTTCGAAGCTTCATGAGGACACAGTTATGATGTTCTTATTCCTCAGGGCTTATATATATATATGTGTGTGTGTGTGTGTGTGTTTATGTATGCATAAATATATATATATATATATATATATATATATATATATATATATATATATATATATAATAAGTTATAGATTAGAACATGTACAAATTATAAATCACTACAAAAGTGTACATTTTGTTTTGACATTGAAAAACTATGTCTCACCTGGTAGTTAATAATGATGGTAATAAACGTTATTTTTGTAAAAGAAAATTCGAAAATTTCGCTTCCGGTTTATTTTTGGAAAAATACTTTGGTACCAGGTAAAGAGGATAGAAAAGATAAGAAAACAAAAAAAACGAAAACTAAAAAGAGATGAAAACAAAAAGTAAAGAGAACTACAAAGAAAATAAAAAGCGTGATACAGAAAATAAGAAAAAAAAACACAGGGAAAATAACAAATTAAAGTCGAAATAAAAAGCAAAGAGGAAGACAAGTGAGAAAGACAGAGCTAAGAGGAGAGAGCAGATGATAAGGGCTCAGAGAGAAATAGACCCAAATTTAGACGTTGCGTGACCCTTATGAGCATCTATCTATATTTCACTTCTTACCTAAATTTGGTTCTATTTCTCCCTGTGACATTATTATCTGCTCTCTTGGGCCAGAGGTTTATTTCTTGTGCGAATACAACTTGCATATTTATAATGTTGTCATTCGTCCGTGCATTGAATACTATTGCAATATCTCGTGTCTGCTCCTGCTGTTCATCTCGAGTTTCTTGACACAATCCAAAGAATGATCTGCACTGTAATCGATCCTGACTTAGAATCTCTACTTTGCCTCACGTGCCTTCCCTCTGTCTTTTCTACAAATATTTTTGTGGCAACTGCTCTGGTAACCTTTTTTTTCCATGATCCCCGTCCATGTAAATATAAACGTGCTACGAGTAAGACTTTTATGTCCAAATCTTTTACAGTGGAAGTAGTTAAATATAATTTCCTGTTCTACTCGACGTTTTTTTTTTCTCGCACTTCCTACATAGAAAAAACCCTTCCGTTTCCTTGTTTCTCTGATAAATACACGAAATATTAAATGCAACACCAATTGTAATC